>CM051381.1:9182945-9234943 GCA_028015245.1 Cardamine occulta
TTTAGGTTTTAGGGTTTATGATTTAGGATTTAGGGTTTAGGATTTAGGATTTAGGGTTTATTATTTTAGGTTTATGGTTTAAGGTTTAGGGTTTAGTGTTTAGGGTTTACGGTTTAGGGTTTATGTTTAGGGTTAAAAGTTTAGGGTTTAGGAATTAGTGTTTAGGGTTTACAGTTTAGTATTTGGGGTTTAGAGTTTAAGGTTTCGTGTATAGGGCTTATTATTTTAGGATTAGGGTTTAGTGTTTAAGGTTTAAAGTTTATGTTTTTATTGTTTTGGGTTTAGGGTTGAGGCTTTAATATTTTGGATTTTGGATTTAGGGTTTAGGATTTAGGTTTTAGGGTTTAAGGTTTAGAGTTTAGGTTTTGAGGTTTAGGGTTAAGGGTTTAGTGTTTAGGGTTAAGGGTTTAGGGTTTGAGTTTAGGGTTTAGGGTTTGAGTCTAGGGTTTAGGGTTTCGGGTGTAAGGTTTAGGGGTATGGTTTAGGGTAAAAGGTTTAGGGTTTAGGATTTAGGTTTTAGGGTTTATGTTTTGGAATTTAGGGTGTGATGTTTAGGGTTAAGGGTTTAGGGTTTATCGTTACCCTTTAAGGTTTATGGTTTAGTGTTCAGGGTTTAGAGTTTAGGGTTTAGGGTTTAAAGTTTAGGGTTTAGGGTTTAGGGTACATTATTTAGGGTTTAGGGTTTAGGGTTTAGAGTTTAGGGTGTAGGGTTTAGGGTTTAGAGTTTAGGATTAAGGGTTTAGGATTTAGGGTTTAGGGTTTAGGGTTTAGGGTTTGGAGTTTAGGGTTAGATGTTAAGGGTTTGAGGTTTAGGATTTATTGTTTAGGGTTTAAAGTTTAGAATTTAGGGTTAACGGTTTAGGGTTTAGGGCTTAGGGTTACAGTTTAGGGTTTAAGGTTCTAGATTGTGGATTTAGGCTTTAGGCTTTAGGCTTTAGGCTTTAGGGTTTAGAATTATGGGTTTCAGGTTTAGAGTTTAGGCTTTGATGTTTAGGGTTAGGGGTTTAGGGTTTATTGTTACGGGTTTAAGGTTTATGGTTTAGGGTTTATGGTTTAGTGTTTAGGGTTTAGGGTTTAGGGTTTGGAGTTTAGGGTTTAGGGTTTAGGGTTTATTATTTTCGATTTACAGTTTAGGTTAGGGTTTAGGGTTTAGAGTGTAGGGTTTATATGGTTTAGGGTTTGGAGTTTAGGGTTTAAGGTTTAGGGTTTAGGGTTCTAGATTTAGGATTTAGGGTTTAGCCTTTTGGTTTTAAGGTTTAGGGTTAATGATTTTAGGTTAGGGTTTAGGATTTTTGGTTAAGGGTTTAAGATTTGGAGTTTAGGGTTTAATGTTAAGGGTTTGGGGTTTAGGATTTATTTTTTAGGGTTTAAGGTTTAGAATTTAGGGTTAAGGTATAAGGGTTTAGGGCTTAGGGTTACGGTTTAGGGTTTAGGGTTCTAGATTTAGGCTTTAGGCTTTAGGCTTTAGGGTTTAGAGTTATGGGTTTAAGGTTTAAGATTTAGGAAACGGGGTTTAGGATTTTTGGTTAGGGTTTAGGGTTTAAGGTTTAGGGTTTAGGATTTAAGGTTTAGGGTTTAAGGTTTAGGTTTTAGGGTTTAGGATTTAGGGTTTATTATTTTGGGTTTAGGGTTAAGGTTTAGGGTTTAAGGTTTAGGGTATAGTGTTTAGGGTTTAGGGTTTAGGGTTATGGTTTAGGGTTAATGGTTTAGGGTTTAGGAATTAGTGTTTAGGGTTTACCGTTTAGTATTTGGGGTTTAGAGTTTAAGGTTTCGTGTATAGGGCTTATTATTTTGGGATTAGGGTTCAGGGTTTAGTGTTTAAGGTTTAGAGTTTATGTTTTTATTGTTTAGGGGTTTAGAGTTGAGGCTTTAATATTTTGGATTTGGGATTTAGGGTTTAGGATTTAGGTTTTACGGTTTAAGGTTTAGAGTTTACGGTTTAAGGTTTAGAGTTAAGGGTTTAGTGTTTAGGGTTTAGGGTCTAGGCTTTGAGTTTAGGGTTTAGGGTTTGAGTCTAGTTTAGGGTTTTGGGTGTAGGATTGAGGGTTATGGTTTAGGGTAAAAGGTTTAGGGTTTAGGGTTTAGTGTTTATAGGTTTAGGATTTAGGGGTTAGGTTTAGGGTTTAATATTTATGGTTTAGGGTTTAGGGTTTAGTGTTTATAGGTTTAGGGTTTAGGGTTTAGGACTTTGGATTTATTATTTTGGGTTTACGGTTATGGTTTATGGTTTAATGTTTAGGGTTTAGTGTTTAGGGTTTATGGTTTCGGGTTATGGTTTAAGATTAAATGTTTAGGGTTTAGGGATTAGTGTTTAGGGTTTAAAGTTTAGTATTTGGGGTTTAGAGTTGAAGGTTTCGGCTATAGGGTTTATTATTTTGGGTTTAGGGTTCAGGGTTTAGTGTTTAAGGTTTAAAGTTATATTTTTATTGTTTAGGGTTTAGGGTCTATGGTTTAATATTTCAGATTTTGGATTTAGGGTTTCGGATTTAGGTTTTAAGGTTTAAGCTTTAGAGTTTAGGGTTTGATGTTTAGGGTTAAGGGTTTAGGGTTTATCATTACGCTTTAAGGTTTATGGTTTAGTGTTTATGGTTTACTGTGTAGAGTTTAGTGTTTAGAGTTTAGGGTTTAGGGTTCAGGGTATATTATTTAGGATTTAGGGTTTAGGGTTTAGGGTTTAGAGTTTAAGGTTTAGGGTTTAGGGTTTATGGTATAGGGTTTATTATTTTGTGTTTACAGTTTATGTTTTTATTGTTTAGGGTGTAGGGTCTAGGGTTTAATATTTCGGATTTTGGATTTAGGGTTTAGGATTTAGGTTTTAGGGTTTATGTTTTAGAATTTAGGGTTTGATGTTTAGGGTTTATGGTTACCCTTTAAGGTTTATGGTTTAGTGTTCAGGGTTTAGAGTTTAGGGTTTAGGGTTTTAAGTTTAGGGTTTAGGGTTTAGGGTACATTATTTAGGGTTTAGGGTTTAGGGTTAATGGTTTAGAGTTTAGGGTTTAGGGTTTAGGGTTTAGGGTTTAGAGTTTAAGACTAAGGGTTTAGGATTTATGGTTTAGGGTTTAGGGTTTAGTGTTTGGAGTTTAGGGTTAGATGTTAAGGGTTTAAGGTTCTAGATTGTGGATTTAGGATTTGTTGTTTAGGGTTTAAGGTTTAGAATTTAGGGTTAACGGTTTAGGGTTTAGGGTTAGGGTTACAGTTTAGGGTTTAAGGTTCTAGATTTAGGATTTAGGCTTTAGGCTTTAGGCTTTAGGGTTTAGAATTATGGGTTTACGGTTTAAGATTTAGGAATTGGGGTTTAGGATTTTGGGTTAGGGTTTAGGGTTTAAGGTTTAGGGTTTAGGATTTAGGGTTTAGGGTTTAGAATTATGGGTTTACGGTTTAAGATTTAGGAATTGGGGTTTAGGATTTTGGGTTAGGGTTTAGGGTTTAAGGTTTAGGGTTTAAGGTTTAGGTATTAGGATTTATGGTTTAGGTTTTAGGGTTTATGATTTAGTATTTAGGGTTTAGGATTTAGGATTTAGGGTTTATTATTTTAGGTTTGGGGTTTAAGGTTTATGGTTTAAGGTTTAGGGTTTAGTGTTTAGGGTTTAGGGTTTAGGGTTTAGGGATTAGTGTTTAGGGTTTACGGTTTAGTATTTGGGGTTTAGAGGTGAAGGTTTCGGATATAGAGTTTATTATTTTAGGTTTAGGGTTCAGGGTTTAGTGTTTAAGGTTTAGAGTTTATGTTTTTATTGTTTAGGGTTTAGGGTTTAGGGTTTAATATTTTGGATTTTGGATTTAGGGTTTAGGAGTTAAGTTTTAGGGTTTAAGGTTAAGGGTTTTGGGCTTATGGTTACGGTTTAAGGTTTATGGTTTAGTGTTTAGGGTTTAGAGTTTAGGGTTTAGAGTTTAGGGTTTAGGGTTTGAGTCTAGGGTTTAGGGTTTCGGGTGTAGCGTTTAGGGTTTTGGTTGTAGGGTTAAAGTTTAGGGTTTAGGGTTTTGGTTTAAGGTTGAGAGTTTAGAGTTTAGGGTTTAGGGTTTTTTAGGTTAATCGTTTAGGATTAAAGTTTATGGTTTTAGTTTTAGGGTTTAGGGTATATGGGTTTAGGGTTTAGGGCTTAGGTTTAGGGTTTAGACTTTAAGGTTTATGGTATAGGGTTTATTATTTTGGGTTTATGGTTCAGGGTTTAGATTTTATGGTTTAGGGTTTACGGTTTAGGGTTTTTGGTTAGGGTTTAAGGTTTAGTTTCTAGATTTAGGATTTAGGCTTTTAGCTTTAGGGTTTATGGTTTAGGATTTATGGTTTAAAGTTTAAGATTTAGGGTTAAGGGTTTAGGATTTTGGGTTAGGTTTAGGATTTTTGGTTTAGCCTTTCGGTTTTAGGTTTTGGGGTTAAGGATTTAGGGTTTTGTGTTTAAGGTTTAGAGGTGATGTTTTTATTGTTTAGGGTTTAGGGTTTAATATTTTGGATTTTTGATTTAGGTTTTAGGATTGAGGTTTTAGGGTTTCAGGTTTAGAGTTTAGGGTTTGATGTTTAGGGTTAATGGTTTAGAGTTTATCGTTATGGTTTAAGGTTTATGGTTTAGTGTTTAGGGTTTAGTGTTTAGGGTTTAGGGTGTAGAGTTTAGGGTTTAGGGTTTAGGGTTTATTATTTTGGGTTTACGGTTTAGCGTTCAGGGTTTAGGGTTTAGGATTTAGGATTTAGTATTTAGGGTTTATTATTTTGGGTTTAGGGTTTAGGGTTTAGGGTGTAGGATTTAGTATTTAGGGTTTATTATTTTGGGTTTAGGGTTAAGGTTTAGGGTTTAACGTTTAGGGTTTAGTGTTAAGGGTTTGGGGTTTAGGGTTATGGTTTAGAGTTAAAGGTTTAGGGGTTAGGAAATAGTGTTTAGGGTTTACGGTTTAGTGTTTGGGGTTTACAGTTTAAGGTTTCGGGTATACGGTTTATTATTTTGGGTTTAGGGTTCAGGGTTTAGTGTTTAAGGTTTAGAGTTTATGTTTTTATTGTTTAGGGTTTAGGGTTTAGGGTTTAATATTTTGGATTTTGGATTTAGTGTTTAGGATTTAGGTTTTAGGGTTTAAAGTTAAGGGTTTAGGGCTTATGGTTACGGTTTAAGGTTTATGGTTTAGTGTTTAGGGTTTAGGGTTTAGAGTTTAGGGTTTAGGGTTTTGATATGAACCTCCTGAGCATATGGATCGATTCTGAAGTTGAGGAAGTCGAGAGATCACGATCTGGGAATTTCAGAGAATGAGCTCGAGCAAGTTTGATCGAGCTGGAAGCGCGGAAGTGCTCGGATTTCGCTAAAAACTTAGGAGCGCGTAGTTAAAGAGCTGAGTAGTCGGTCTCTTAAGTTTCGTTTCGATCTGACAAGCGGGCGAAGAGAAACGAGGGCACGGATGGAGCGGATCTAGGTGATTTCGGACCAGGTGGAGTGAGTAGCTTCAGTTCGAGAGTATGAGCTTCTCTTGAACGGCTGAGTTCTTCCTTTGATGGATTTTCGAACCAAAAGGAAGAAGCGAGTTGGATTTCCCAACCAGTGAACTATCTAGAGAGTTGGATGAAAATAGAAGATAGTTGATTTCCACAAAGAGTTTACAAGTCTTTAAATAGCTAGGGTTGCTGTAAAATGAAAATGGGCCAAAAATAGAGTAATGGGCCAAATACATAGATATAGATATAAATGGGTTCTCTTGTTCAATTGTGACCCATAAGCCTCATTAAAACCTTACTTGCCAAAACCCAATGGGAAAAAGACAAGTGAAGGAAAAAGAGTCGCGAATGGATCACAAGCCCATTTATACCTCTTCCAAGCTTGAATCGATACTAAGGCATTGTGGACTGGTGAGTCTTCTTCTTGAATCTGCTTCATCATTCCAGCCACCAATTGGTTGAGTTGTTTGGCTTTGGCTCTGGTTATTGGTCGGTTGGCATCTCGATGATCTTAGCAGCTCTGCGATCTTCTGCTAGCTCCTCCTCAGCCTCTAGTTCTTTTTCTTCCTCGTTGCTGGTCAGGTTCATACCATCTCCTCCCCTCTTGAAAAGGATTTGTCCTCAAATCTGGATCATCTGCAACAAAAGGAATCAAGTCGGGACACATTGAAACTGGGACTAACTTCATACTTACCTTGAAGATCGAGTTGATAGGCGTTGTCATTAATCCTCTTGGTGACTGTGAATGGTCCATCAATTCTGGGCATTAATTTGGACTTCCTCTCAGCTGGGAACCGCTCCTTGCGCAGATGCAACCAAACTTGATCACCTTCTTCAAATACCACTCGGCGTCTTCCTTTGTTAGCTTGGTTAGCATATTGTTGGGTCCTCTTTTCTATGTTCTCACGTGCTTTTGCATGAATCTGTTTAACTAGCTCAGCCTTCTTCTTTCCATCTAAGCTGCTTCTTTCACTCATAGGTAAAGGAGTTAAATCCAGAGGAGATAAAGGATTAAAGCCATAAACAATCTCAAATGGTGAGTAGTTAGATGCAGAATGAATGGCATGATTATATGCAAATTCGACATGAGGTAAACATTCTTCCCAAGTGCGGATATTCTTCTTAATTAATGCACGTAGAAGAGTACCTAGTGTCCTATTAACGACCTCAGTTTGGCCATCAGTCTGAGGGTGACATGTAGTTGAGAACACTAGCTTAGTTCCTAGTGTTGACCAAACAGTTCTCCAAAAATGACTTAGAAACTTAGTGTCTCTATCGGATACAATGGTCCTAGGCATGCCATGAAGCCTAACAATCTCCTTAAAGAACAACGTTGCTATATGAGATGCATCATCAGTCTTATGGCAAGCAATGAAATGGGACATCTTAGAGAATCTGTCTACCACTGCAAAGATAGAATCTTTTCAAGTTCGAGTTCTAGGCAAACCTACTATGAAATCCATTGAAATGTCAGTCCAAGGATGAGTAGGAATAGGTAAAGGAGTATACAAACCACTTGGCTGAACCTTAGATTTGGCCTGTTTGCAAGTTGCGCATCGAGAACAGATCCTCTCAACATCACGTTTTAGGTGAGGCCAATAAAAATGTTCTGTAACCACCTTAAGTGTCTTAGCATAGCCAAAGTGACCCATCAGTCCTCCTCCATGAGCTTCCCTGACTAAAAGATCTCGAACAGAACCGTTAGGAATGCAGAGACGATTATCAAAGAATAAGAAACCGTCATGCTGAAAGTATTTTCCCCAAGCAAATTTCCCACTTTTTGTAAAAGCTTCCTTAAAATCGTTATCATCAGCATATAGCTCTTTCAAGTGTTCAAATCCAAGCAGTTTAGTTTCTAAAGTGGACAGAAGAAAGTACCTTCGAGAAAGGGCATGGCCACCACATTCTCCTTACCTTGTTTGTACTTAATGACATAGGAAATGTCTCAATGAATTCTACCCGTCGAGCATGTCTCTTGGTAAGCTTAGGTTGTCCTCTTAAGTGCTTGAGTGATTGGTGATCAGAATGGATAACTGAACTCCTTGACCATAGATAGTGCTGCCATTGCTGAAGTGATCTGACCAAAGCATAGAGCTCCTTATCATAGGTTGGATAATTCAAAGTTGATCCGCTCAGCTTCTCACTGAAATATGCTATAGGCTTCTTGTCTTGCATTAGTACTGCGCCAATCCCTAAGCCTGAAGCATCACACTCAATTTCAAAAGTTTTAGTAAAATTAGGTAGAATGAGAATTGGTGCATTAATAAGCTTATCCTTCAAATTCTGGAATGCTTCCTCCTGCGGTTGTTCCCATTTGAATCCAACATCCTTTTTGATAACTTCTGTAAGTGGTGCATAAAGATCTTGAAGTCCTTGACAAATCTCCTATAGAAACCAGCATGACCATGGACGCTGCGGACTTCTCCAACTGTGGTTGGACTAGTCTAATCTTTGATGGCTTTAATCTTCTCCTCATCGACCTTAATGCCATCTCACTAACCACAAAACCTAGAAAGCCAAGGTTATCTGTACAAAAGGAACATGTCTTATAGTTGGCAAACAGCCTTTCCTTTCTAAGCACCTCTAGCACAAAGGCGAACATGCTCAAAATGATCAATCAAGTTCTTACTATAAATCAAGATGTCGTCAAAGTAAACTACCACAAAGACACCAATGTAAGCTCTAAGAACATGATTCATCGGTCTCATGAAAGTACTAGGTGCATTAGTAAGACCAAGCGGCATAACCAACCATCCATAAAAAGCATGCATAGTATTACATGCCGTTTTCCATTCATCCCCTTCCTTCATTCTAATCTGATGATAGCCACTTTTTAAATCAATCTTAGAAAAGATACAAGAACCATGCAATTCATCAAGCATATCATCAAGTCTAGGGATAGGGTGGCGATACTTAACCGTAATGTTGTTTATAGCTCTACAGTCCACACACGCCAGCTTCCATCCTTTTGGGCACGAGAATGCAGGGAACAGCGCAAGGACTCATACTTTTGCGAATAAAGCCCTTATCCATCAGTTCATCGACCTCTTACGAAGTTCCTTTGTTTCCGTTGGATTGGTTACATCGCTGGTCGGTTTGGGAGAAGCAGACCACAGGGCAAAGTCAATCTGATGCTCGATTCCTCTTATAGGTGGTAGTCCTTTGGGGGTCTCTTCAGGGAATAGTTCCATAAAATCCTGCAAAAGTTTAAGCATTTCACTTCGGTATCTAGGTGCAAGATCAGTCATAGTGCTAAGCAATTCCTTATAAACAAATAAGAACACAGATTCATCTGCAGACATAGCACTCTTGACGTCACTAAGGCTAGCTAAGAAGTTAGACTTTTTTCTGCTAGTATCCTTATTGTTCTTGAGTTGAAGCTGGTCTTGATAAACCTCATTAGGAGTCAAAGGAACTAGCGTGGTTTTTCTGCCCTGGAACACAAAAGAATGGCGATTTGTATATCCATCATGAATTGCTTTGTGATCAGACTGCCAAGGACGCCCAAGAAGTATGTGTCCTGCCTCCATTGGTAGCACATCACAGAGTATTTCGTCCTCATACTTGCCCATAGAGAGTGAAACCAGCACCTGATTCTTCACCTTCATTTCGCCTTTCTCATTTAGCCATTGCAGATTATATGGTTGAGGATGAGGTTGTATCTTCAGGTTGAGCTTCTTGACCATAGTTTCACTAGCTACATTGGTGCAGCTACCCCCATCGATGATAAGGCTGCAAACTTTACCATTTACTAAGCATCTAGTGTGGAACAGATTCTCCCTTTGCTCTTCTTCCATGGGTTTAGGCTGCAAGCTGAGAGTCCTTCTAGCAACTATGATGTTTCCTTGAACGGGAAATTCTTCACTCTCTTCCATAGGCTCTTCTTCAGTTTCATCAGTTGATGCATATTCACCATTGTCCAGAAGTATCATTACTCTAGTGTTAGAGCACTCATTGGCATAATGACCTCGCCCATGGCATTTAAAACAAGTGACATCTCTGGATCGAGCTCCTCTTGGTTTTGCCACTGTTTCTGCATCCGCTTTTCCCTTAGAACTCGTGGTGGCAACCTCTTTGGGCACAGTAGATGGCTTGTAAATTTTCTGAAACTGAAGCTTATCTTCTCTTTTGTACTCAGGCTTTACACTTTGCTGATTACCAAAACTAGACCTGGTTCTGCCTCTCCTTGAAAGTTGCTGCTCTATAAGAGTAGCCTTGTGTAGCATTTCTTCAAGGTCCACATAGTGTTGCATCTCAACTTGATCCTGAATTTCCCTGTTCAGACCTCCCAGAAACCTTGCCATTGTGGCTTCTCTATCTTCTGAGATATCAGCTCGCAACATCAATGTTTCCATCTCCGAAAATAGTCCTCCACAGACTTGCTACCTTGCGTTAATCTCCTAAGCCGTTGATGCAGCTCTCTGTTGTAATGGCCTGGAACAAAACGTTTCCTTAATAGAGCCTTCATGCGCCGCCAACTTCTTATGGGGAGTTCACCATTGCGCCTTCTAGTTGTGACTAGCTGATACCAACAACTGAGGGCATAATCCCAAAATTCAGTGGATGCTAGCTTCACCTTACTCTCTTCCGTATAATATTGGCAGTCAAACACTAGCTCAATCTTCTTTTCCCACTCTAAATATGCATCTGGATCATTCTTTCCATGGAAGGGTGGTATTTTGAGCTTGAGACCATTAAGGTTGCTAGTTCTTTGATCGTCTGCAACTCGCTGTCGCCTCTGGCTTCTATTACTACGCTGTGAACGATCAGTGCTGTTCCCATAGTAGTCTGTAGCTTCATCATCATCATGTTCAGACCGATTTGCTCTGTGTGTTCCTCTTCTACCAGATCGATGTTCTGCATCACTTCTTTCTTGTTCAGCATCTGAAGTAGGCTTAAGTTCTTGTCGTAGTGCTGTGATCTGGGCGGCCATCATTTGTTCAAACTTTGCGGTCATGGCTTCAATCAGTAGCTTGTTGTTGGCTGTATTACTCGCTTCTACATCATCGTCAGCCATGTTTCCTGAAAACAACAAGCAAACAAGTCACCAGTAGACTGTTCTTGTAGAAAATTTTGCAGGTCTAGGGGAATACAAACAATCACGAACTAGATCTAATCATCTCAGCAAGCTTAACAAAAATAAAATCTACTAGGAATATGAATAGACAATTCTGCTGGGTTTTAAATAATCACAAGATCTCTAGAAATAAACTTAAGAACAACCAGATATAAGGATTAGAAACTCAACTTTCAGATCTTGCTCTGATACCACATGATATGAACCTCCTGAGCATATGGATCGATTCTGAAGTTGAGGAAGTCGAGAGATCACGATCTGGGAATTTCAGAGAATGAGCTCGAGCAAGTTTGATCGAGCTGGAAGCGCGGAAGTGCTCGGATTTCGCTAAAAACTTAGGGCGCGTAGTTAAAGAGCTGAGTAGTCGGTCTCTTAAGTTTCGTTTCGATCTGACAAGCGGGCGAGAAACGAGGGCACGGATGGAGCGGATCTAGGTGATTTCGGACCAGGTGGAGTGAGTAGCTTCAGTTCGAGAGATATGAGCTTCTCTTGAACGGCTGAGTTCTTCCTTTGATGGATTTTTCGAACCAAAAGGAAGAGCGAGTTGGATTCCCAACCAGTGAACTATCTAGAGAGTTGGATGAAAATAGAAGATAGTTGATTTCCACAAAGAGTTTACAAGTCTTTAAATAGCTAGGGTTCTTTGTAAAATGAAAATGGGCCAAAAATAGAGTAATGGGCCAAATACATAGATATAGATATAAATGGGTTCTCTTGTTCAATTGTGACCCATAAGCCTCATTAAAACCTTACTTGCCAAAACCCAATGGGAAAAAGACAAGTGAAGGAAAAAAGTGCGAATGGATCACAAGCCCATTTATACCTCTTCCTGAGCTTGAATCGATACTAAGGCATTGTGGACTGGTGAGTCTTCTTCTTGAATCTGCTTCATCATTCCAGCCACCAATTGGTTGAGTTGTTTGGCTTTGGCTCTGGTTATTGGTCCGGTTGGCATCTCGATTATCTTAGCAGCTCCACGATCATCTCCTAGCTCCTCCTCAGCCTCTAGTTCTTCTTCTTCCTCCTTGCTGCTCAGGTTCATACCATTTAGGGTACATTATTTAGGGTTTATGGTTTAGGGTTTAGTGTTTAGGGTTTAGGGTGTAGGGTTTAGAGTTTAGGATTAAGGGTTTAGGATTTAGGGTTTAGGGTTTAGGGTTTAGGGTTTGAGTGTAGGGTTAAGGGTTTAGAATTTAGGGTTTATGGTATAGGGTTTATTATTTTGGGTATAGGGTTTATGGTTCATGGGTTTAGGGTTTAGGGTTTAGGTTTAGGGTTTAGAGTTTCAGGGTTATAGTATAGGGTTTATTATTTTGGGTCTAGGTTTTAGGGTTTCGAGTGTAGGGTTTAGGGTTATGGTTTAGGGTTTAAGGTTTAGGGTTTATAGGTTTAGGGTTTATGGGTTTAGGGTTTAGAGTTTAGGTTAAGGGTTTAGAGTTTAAGGTTTATTGTATACGGTTTATTATTTTGGGTTTAGGGTTCAGGCTTTAGTTTTTAGAGTTTTGTGTTTATAGTTTAAGGTTTAGAGTTTAGGGTTTAGTGTTTATTGTTTAGGGTTTACGGTTCAGAGTTTAGGGTTTATTATTTTGGGTTTACGGTTTAGGTTTAGTGTTTAATGTTTGGGGTTTAGGGTTTAGGGTTTAGGGTTTAGAGTTTAATGTTTAGGGTTTAGTGTTTAGGGTTTAGAGTTTGGGTTTAGGGTTCTAGATTTAGGATTTAGGGTTTACCTTTCGGTTGTAGGGTTTAGGGTTAAGGATTTTTGGATAGGGTTTACGATTTAGGGTTTAATGTTTAAGGTTTAGAGTTTATGTTTTTATTGTTTAGAGTTTAGGGTTTAATATTTCGGATTTTTGATTTAGGTTTTAGAGTTTCAGGTTTAGAATTTAGTGTTTGATGTTTAGGGTTAAGGATTTAGTGTTTATCGTTACGCTTTAAGGTTTATAGTTTAGGGTTTATGGTTTAGGGTTTAGGGTTTAGGATTTAATATTTGGGGTTTAGAGTTTAAGGTTTCGTGTATAGGGTTTATTATTTTGGGATTAGGGTTTAGGGTTTAGTGTTTAAGGTTTAGAGTTTATGTTTTTATTGTTTAGGGTTTAGGGTTGAGGCTTTAATATTTTGGATTTTGGATTTAGGGTGTAGGATTTTGGTTTTAGGGTTTAACGTTTGGAGTTTAGGGTTTGAGGTTTAGGGTTAAGGGTTTAATGTTTAGGGTTTAGGGTTTAGGGTTTGAGTTTAGGGATTAGGGTTTGAGTCTAGGGTTTAGGGTTTCGGGTGTAGCGTTTAGGGTTATGGTTTAGGGTTAAAAGTTTAGGGTTTAGGGTTTAGTGTTTATAGGTTGAGGGTTTAGAGTTTAGGGTTTAGGGTTTTAGGTTAATGCGTTTAGGATTAAAAGTTTATGGTTTAGGTTTTAGGGTTTATGGTATATAGGTTTTGGGTTTAGGGCTTAGGTTAAGGGTTTAGAGTTTAAGGTTTATGGTATAGGGTTTATTATTTTAGGTTTAGGGTTCAGGGTTTAGTGTTTATGGTTTAGGGTTTACTGTTTAGGGTTTTGGGTTAGGGTTTAGGTTTTAGGTTCTAGATTTAGGACTTAGGCATTTAGCTTTAGGGTTTATGGTTTAAGGTTTAAGATTTAGGGTTTAGGGTTTAGGATTTCGGGTTAGGTTTAGGATTTTCGGTTTAGCCTTTCGGTTTTAGGTTTTGGGGTTAAGGATTTAGGGTTTTGTGTTTAAGGTTTAGAGGTGATGTTTTTATTGTTTAGGGTTTAGGGTTTAATATTTTGGATTTTTGATTTAGGTTTTAGGATTGAGGTTTTAGGGTTTCAGGTTTAGAGTTTAGGGTTTGATGTTTAGGGTTAATGGTTTAGAGTTTATCGTTATGGTTTAAGGTTTATGGTTTAGTGTTTAGGGTTTAGTGTTTAGGGTTTAGGGTGTAGAGTTTAGGGTTTAGGGTTTAGGGTTTATTATTTTGGGTTTACGGTTTAGCGTTCAGGGTTTAGAGTTTAGGATTTAGGATTTAGTATTTAGGGTTTATTATTTTGGGTTTAGGGTTTAGGGTTTAGGGATTAAGATTTAGGGTTTATTATTTTGGGTTTAGGATTAAGGTTTAGGGTTTAAGGTTTAGGATTTAGTGTTTAGGGTTTAGGGTTTAGGGTTTATGGTTATGGTTTAGGATTAAAGGTTTAGGGTTTAGGAGTTAGTTATTAGTTGTACGGTTTAGTATTTGGGGTTTAGAGTTTAAGGTTTCGGGTATAGGGTTTATTATTTTGGATTTAGGGTTTAGGGTTTAGTGTTTAAGGTTTAGAGTTTATGTTTTTATTGTTTAGGGTTTAGGGTCTAGGGTTTAATATTTTGGATTTTGGATTTAGAGTTTAGGATTTAGGTTTTAGGGTTTATGTTTTAGAATTTACGGTTTGATGTTTAGGGTTTAGGGTTTATCGTTACCCTTTAAGGTTTATGGTTTAGTGTTCAGGGTTTAGTGTTTAGGGTTTAAGGTTTAGAGTTTAGGGTTTAGGGTTTAGGGTTTAAGGTTTAGGGTTTAAGGTTTAGGGTTTAAGGTTTAGGGTGTAGGGTTTAGAGTTTAGAATTAAGGGCTTAGGGTTTAGGGTTTAGGGTTTTAGGGGTTTAGGGTTTTAGTGTAGGGTTAAGGGTTTAGAATTTAGGGTTTATGGTATAGGGTTTATTATTTTGGGTTTAGGGTTTATGCTTTATGGGTTTAGGGTTAGGGTTTAGGTTTAGGGTTTAGAGTTTCAAGTTGGTATAGGCTTTATTATTTTGGGTCTAGGGTTTAGGGTTTCGGGTGTAGGGTTTAGGGTTATGGTTTTGGGTTAAAGGTTTAGGGTTTAGGGTTTAGGGATTATAGGTTTAGGGTTTAGGGTTTAGGGTTTAGGGTTTAGGGCATAGGTTTAGGGTTTAGAGTTTAAGATTTATTGTATAGGGTTTATTATTTTGGGTTTAGGGTTCATGGTTTAGTTTTTAGGGTGTAGAGTTAATGGTTTAAGGTTAAGAGTTTAGGGTTTGGTGTTTATGGTTTAGGGTTTTGGGTTAGGGTTTAGGGTTTATTATTTTGGGTTTACGGTTTAGGTTTAGTGTTTAATGTTTGGGGTTTAGGGTTTAGGGTTTAGGGTTTAGAGTTTAATGTTTAGGGTTTAGTGTTTAGGGTTTAGAGTTTGGGTTTAGGGTTCTAGATTTAGGATTTAGGGTTTACCTTTCGGTTGTAGGGTTTAGGGTTAAGGATTTTTGGATAGGGTTTACGATTTAGGGTTTAATGTTTAAGGTTTAGAGTTTATGTTTTTATTGTTTAGAGTTTAGGGTTTAATATTTCGGATTTTTGATTTAGGTTTTAGAGTTTCAGGTTTAGAATTTAGTGTTTGATGTTTAGGGTTAAGGATTTAGTGTTTATCGTTACGCTTTAAGGTTTATAGTTTAGTGTTTAGGGTTTAGGGTTTAGATTTTAGGGTTTAGGGTTTAGGGTATATTATTTGGTGTTTAGGGTTTAGGGTTTTTGGTTTACGGTTTAAAGTTTAGGGACAAGGGTTTAGGGTTTAGAGTTTAGTGTTCAGGGTTTAAGGTTTAGGGTTTAAGGTTTAGGGTTTACAGTTTAGGGTTTAGGGTTTAGAGTTTAGTGTTTAGGATTTAGAGTTTAGGTTTTACGGTATAGGGTTTATTATTTTGGGTTTAGGGTTTATGGTTTATGAGTTTAGGGTTTAGGGTTTAGGTGTACGGTTTAGAGTTTAACGTTTATGGTATAGGGTTTATTATTTTGGGTCTAAGGTTTATGGTGTAGGGTTAAAGGCTTAGGGTTTAAAGTTTAGGGTTTATGGGTTTAGGGTTTAGGGTTTAGGGTTTAGGGTTTAGGGTTTATGGGTTTAGGGTTGAAGGTTTATGTTTTAGGGTTTAAAGTTTATGGTATATGGGTTTAGGGTTTAGTGCTTAGGTTTAGGAATTAGAGTTTATGGTTTATGGTATAGGGTTTACTATTTTCGGTTTAGGGTTCCGGGTTTAGTTTTTATGGTTTAGAGTTAATGGTTTAAGGTTAAGAGTTTAGGGTTTAGGGTTTATGGTTTAGGGGTTACGGTTTCGGTTCTTGATTTAGGATTTAGGCTTTTAGCTATAGGGTGTATGGTTTAGGGTTAATGGTTTAAGCTTTAAGATTTAGGGTTAAGGGTTTACGATTTTGGATAAGGGTTTGGGGTTTATTGTTTTGATAGACCCTTGATCGTGATGAAAGAGTCAGCCCCTTGATGCCCTTGGTGTGGTTGCTATGGAGTGGCGTAATAATGGTTTGATTCGGTGAAGTGATGACTCAATGGATCGAAGTGAAACTTCCAAAGGATTGCGGAAGATCCTTGGACTTTTGAAGTTCGGATTCACTGAGGATATTACGCACCAACAGTAAAAACGAATTAAGAATTGTGATATTACACACACAAAACTCGGATCAAACAAGTAAGAAAGTTTTAGAATAAAATGTTTGATGAAAAAGAGATCAAGAGTCACATGCAGAATTTAAAGAGAATGGGGAGAAGGAGAAGAGACACATGGTCAAGTCAAGAATTTAAGAGACATGCCTCAAAAATTGATGCAACATAATGACCAAGTTTGAATCGAAAATAAGATAGAAAAATTACAAAGGGAAATTCGTAATTAAAGATGTGAAGAGTGGGCCGGTTGATAACAATGGGCTGGGGTAAAGTTTGTGGCCCTGCCTCATTAAAAACCTCCCTTAGAAAACCCAATGGGAAAAACCAAGGAGAGGGAAAAAGAGTACAAGTCCATATACCTCCATTGTCATCGCTTAGATGGCTTGAATCACAACCAATGTGGCTGGACAAGCATCACATCTAAGACTGGCCTGAATGGTAAGTAGACGATTGTTGATGATTTGAATGAACTTTTTAGCTCTAGACCTTGTCATGGGACCAACAGGAACAATCAAAGCTGCATCCTCTTCAGCTCCAAGCTCCTCGGGTTCAAGCTGCGATTTAGTTCCATGCTCCAAGTTTTCCATGCTCACATCAGGCTCTCTCACTTGAAAAGGATTTGTCCTCAAATCCGATTCATCTGCAATAAAAGGCACAAGATCAGTAACATTGAAAGCATTACTCACATTATACTTACCTTGCAAGTCTAGTATGTAGGCGTTATTGTTGATCCTTTGAAGCACTTTAAAAGGTCCGTCCATTCTTGGCAGTAGCTTAGACTTCCTTTCATTAGGAAAGCGGTCCTTCCGAAGATGAATCCAAACTAAGTCTCCTTCCTCGAAGATAAGTTCCTTGCGGACCTTGTTAGCATACTTGGCGTATTGCTTTGTCTTATTCTCAATATTTTTCCTAGCCGCCTCATGGATTCGCTGAACCATCTCCACTTTCTTCTTTCCATCTGTACTACTCCTTTTACTCAAAGGTAAAGGCATCAAATCCAAAGGAGTGGTGGGATTAAACCCATAAACAATTTGAAACGGTGAGAATTTAGACGCAGAATGCATGGAATAATTATAAGCAAATTCTACATGTGGTAAACAATCCTCCCAAGACTTTAGGTTCTTCTTAATCAACGCACGTAAGAGTGTGGATAGGGTCCTATTAACTATTTCGGTTTGTCCATCAGTTTGGGGGTGGCAAGTAGTGGAGAATAACAACTTAGTTCCTAGCTTAGACCAAAGCGTTTTCCACAAGTAACCAAGGAACTTAGGGTCTCTATCAGATACTATGGTCCTAGGCATGCCATGTAAGCGTACAACTTCTCTTAAGAACAGGTCGGCTACATGCTTAGCATCAAACATTTTATTTCTAAAACTTTCTTTCTTGTTTGATCCGAGTTTTGTGTGTGTAATATCACAATTCTTAATTCGTTTTTAATGTTGGTGCGTAATATCCTCAGTGAATCCGAAATTCGAAAGTCCAAGGATCTTTGGCAATCCTTTGGAAGTTTCACTTCGATCCATTGAGTCATCACTTCACCGAATCAAACCATTATTCCGCCACTCCATAGCAACCACACGAAGGGCATCAAGGGCCTGACTCTTTCATCACGATCAAGGGTCTATCAGGTTTATAGTTTAGAGTTTAGAGTTTAATGTTTAGGGTTTAGGGTTTAGTGTTTAGGGGTTAGAGTTTAATGTTTAGGGTTTCTGGTTTAGAGTTTGGGGTATAGGGTTAAGTGTTTGGGTTTTAAGTTTTAAGGTTTACGGTTCTAGATTTAGAATTTAGGATTTAGTCTCTAGGTTTTAGGGCATAGGGTTTAGGATTTTGTGTTAGGATTTAGGATTTAGGGTTTAGGATTTAGGGTTTAGGGTTTAAGGTTTAGAGCTTAGGGCATAGTGTTTAGGGTTAAGTGTTTAGGATTACGGTTTAGGGTTTAGGGTTCTAGATTCAGGATTAAGGCTTTAGGCTTTAGGGTCTAGGGTTTAAAGTTAACGGTTTAAGGTTTAAGAGTTGGGGTTTGGGGTTTAGGATATTTGGTTAAGTTTAGGGTTTAAGGTTTAGGGTATATGATTTTGGGTTTAGGGTTTAGGGTTTAAGGCTAAGGGTTTAGTGTTTAGGGTTTAAGGTTTAATGTTTAGGTTTTAGGGTTAGGTTTATGGTATAGGGTTTATTATTTTGGGCTTAGGGATTAGGGTTTAGGGTTTAGCGTTTGTGGTTTTGGATTTATGGTTTTGGGTTTAGGTTTAGGGTTTAAGGTTTAGAGTTTAGTGTTAGGGGTTAAAGGTTTAGGGTTTAAGGTTTTGGGTTATGGTTTTGGGTTTAGGGTTCTAGATTTAGCATTTAGGCTTTAGGCTTTAGGCTTTAGGGTTTAGAAATAAGGGTTTAAGGTTTAAGGTTTAGGGTTAGAGTTTAGGGTTTAGAGTTTAGGGTTTAGGGTTTAGGGTTTAGGGTTTAGGGTATAGGGTATAGGGTTTAAAGTTTTGTGTTTAGGGTTTAGTGTTTAGGGTCACGGTTTAGTGTTCATGGTTTTATTGTTTAGGGTTTAATATTTCGGATTTAGGAGTTTGGGTTTAGGATTTAGGATTTGGGGTTTAAGCTTTAGAGTTTAGGGTTTAGTGTTTAGGGTTTAGGGTTAATGGTTTAGGGTTACGGTTTAGGGTTAAGGGTTCTAAGTTTAGGATTTAGGCTTTAGGCTTTATGGTTTAGTATTTAGGATTTAAGGTTTAGTGTTTAGGGTTTAGTGGTTAATGTTTAGTGTTTAGGGTTTAAGGTTTAAGGTTTAGGGTTTATGGGTTTAGGGTTAGGGGTTAGGGTTTAGGGTTGTAGGTTTATTGTGTAGGGTTTAGGGTATATAGGTTTGGGGTTTAGGGCCTAGGTTTTGGGTTTAGTGTTTAAAGTTTATGGTATAGGGTTTATTATTTTGGATTTAGGGTTCAGGGTTTAGTTTTTAGGGTTGACAGTTTATGGTTTAAGGTT
Source organism: Cardamine occulta (assembly GCA_028015245.1). Classification (NCBI taxonomy): domain Eukaryota; kingdom Viridiplantae; phylum Streptophyta; class Magnoliopsida; order Brassicales; family Brassicaceae; genus Cardamine; species Cardamine occulta. The sequence goes on from CM051381.1 coordinate 9,201,831, forward strand.
TAGAGTTTAATGTTTGTTGTTGATGGTTTAGGGTTTACAGATTAGGGTTTAGGGTTACCGTTGAGGGTTTAGGTTCTAGACTTAGGATTTAGGCTTTTAGCTTTAGGGTTTAAGGTTTAGGGTTTATCCTTTAACGTTTAGGTTTGAGGGTTAAGTGATACGTGCTTGGGTCATTCTATTCTATCGTGAACGATCCTCGTGGTTCTACGTAACCGGTACGAGGAATCCGAGTCCCGGTAAACAAAAGGGTGAAACGGTTAGGCTTGAGAAGCTGGAAATGAACTTAGGGAGTCCGTTAGATGGATCTCACGCACTTGAAGTTCTATTCGAAGTCTATCTATAGATCTGGTATGCGATGGAAGAACGCGGATAGAATTTTGTTCTATTCGGAGGTTAATCCTCGAGGATCTAAACTACGGATTCCGGGTAGGTGTTTTGAAGTGATTGGCGGTTAGGAATAGAGTGCTATGATGAACGTCTAGATCCTAGAAGAGATGGAAGATGGAATGAAGACGGAGAAGTACTCTGAGAGTTTTGGGTCGTCGAAATACCTCAAAGGAAGGGAAATGGTTTGATACGCGACACCAAGGCTATGGAAAGACTAAGGGTACAACGAGGCTCTTCTTCACCGAGTTATTCACGTAAGGTGATAGAGAGAGAAAGGAAGCGGATAAACAAAAATAGAATGAGTCTACTATGAAAATGTACGGAGTAACCTTGTTCTTCGTCTTCGGTCTCGGTGCCTCCATGTTTTATTCCCTCCATGCTAAGGATTCTTGGCACATATTGGTTGAAGTGCCTTCTCCATTTCCTAGCATTGATTTTTCCCAATGGCAAGATGGGTATCAAGAGTTGTTTTGCCGGTTCTATGTCATCATTGGTTGGCTCCGGCTCCATGACCTCATCATCCCAATGGCAAGAGGTTTTGTCCTCAAAACTGGTTCTTGCCCTACATTGAACGTAGGTGAAACGTTAAACTCACTAGGTAGGTCTAGGCGGTAGGTGTTGTCAATGATTTTCTCCATGATTTTGAATGGGCCATCTCCTCGTGGTCCTAGATTGTTCTTGTGTTGTCTTGGGAACCTCTCGGTCCTGAATTGGAGCTACACCCAATCTCCTTAACGGAATAAAACTGGCTTCTTTCCTTGGTTCGCTCTCTGGGCGTATCCTTTGGTTTGCTTCTCGATGTTGGTTCGGACACGTTCATGCAACTTCTTAACAAACTCAGCTCGGGTTACTCCATCTTGGTTTTCCCATTGTAGATTAGGTAGAGGTTTAAGATCCAAAGGTGTTAAAGGGTTGTAACAGTAAGCCGCCTTGAATAGGGATAGCTTGGTAGTGGAATGGACGGAGCGGTTGTAGGCGAACTCGACAAACAGTAGGAATTCTACCCAATTCTTCTTGTTTCCACCGAGGGTAACCCTTAGCAAAGTTTCTAAGCTTTGATTGACCACCTCGGTTTGACTATCCATTTGCGAGTGGCAAGTCATGGAAAAGAGAAGCTTGGTCCCCAAGCGTTTCCAAAGGGTCCGCCAAAAATGACTCAAAAACTTAGTGTCCCGGTCTGACACGATGGTTCTCGGGAGCCCATGTAGTTTGACAACTTCCCGGAAGAATTGGTCGGCGGTTTTTGTGGCGTTGTTGGTTTTGGCGCAAGGTATAAAGTGGGCTATCTTAGAGAATCTGTCCACCACGACGAAGATGGAGTCACAATACTGAACCATGGGGAGCCCGAGCACGAAATCCATCGATAGGTCGATCCATGGTCTTGCGGGGATGGGTAGCAGTATGTAGAGGCCATGAGGGTGTATCTGGGACTTGGCTCGTTTGCATGTGATGCATGTAGCACAAAACCCCTCAACAGTGATCTTTGACCATGGCCAATGTCTTCATGATGCCAAAGTGCCCCATAAGGCCTCCTCCGTGTGCTTCGTTCACGATAAGTTCCCGAATGGATCCTTGGGGTACACACAGGTGTTTTTCTTTGAATACGAAGCCTTCATGTAGGTAAAACTTGTGGTGGTTTTCCTTTCTGTGGTTGTTGTAGATCTCTGCCACGTCCGGGTTGGTGGTATATGCTTCCTTGATTCCTTCGAATCCAAGTACTTTGGCCTCCATGGTTGTGATCAACGCGTGTCTTCGTGATAACACGTCAGCTACAACGTTGTCTTTCCTTTTCTTGTATTTGATGTTGTAAAGGAACATCTCAATAAACTCCAAGCACTTGGCATGCCGTTTCTTTAGGTTGGTATATTCCTGGAGTTGTTTTAACGTCTCATTGTCGATGTGGATTACACTCTCCTAGGCGAGGAGGTAATGTTGCCACGTCTACATGGCTCGGATGAGGGCATATAGAACTTTATCATACATGGGGTAGTTCAGGAAAGCGGCGCTCAGTTTCTCACTGAACTAGGCCATGGGTCATCCTTCTTCGGTCAAGACCGCTCATATGCCGATGCCGGACGCGTCAAACTCCACCTCGAAGGTTTTGGTTAAGTCCGGTAAAGCGAGAAGAGGGGCATGAGTTAGCTCGTACTTGAGGGCTTGGAAAGCTTTCTCTTGAGGATCACTACACTGGAAACCCACATGTTTTTTGATGAAAGCCGTTAATGGGGCGGCTAAGGTACTAAAGTTCTTAACAAAGCGCCGGTAGAAGCTTGCTAGGCCGTGTAAACTGCGGATATGGTTGACGTTGGTCGGGGTGGGCCATTCTTCAATGTCTTGGATCTTCTCATTGTCCACCTTGAGCCCTTGGGAGCTAACGACAAAGGCGAGGAAAACAAGTTCGGAGGCTCCAAAGACACATTTGGCCAAGTTGGCGTATAGGCATTCGGTTCAAAGTGTGTGAAGGACTTGTTCTAGGTGAACCACATGATCATCCTACCTTTTGCTGTATACTAGGATATCAACAAAGTATACTACCATGAACTTGTTAATGTAGGCACTCACCACGTGGTTCATGAGGCGCATGAAAGTTGACGGAGCATTGGATAGTCCAAACGGCATGACAAGCCACTCGTAGAGCCCTTGTTTGGTCTTAAATGCTCTTCAAGTCCACATTTGAGAAGATGGTGGCGGCGATGAGTTCATCGAGCATGTCGTCTAACCTCGGGATTGGGGGTACTGGTTGGTTCGGCCGGAATGGATGGCATCCTTATCAAACTGCAAAGGTCGCCCCAAAAGGAGGTGGCAAGTTTGCATCGGGACCACGTCGCAAAGGAGTTGGTCCTAATATTTTTCAATGCTAAAAGGAACCACTACTTGATCGGCTATAGTAAGAACCATTTTATCATTAAGCCATTTAAGTTTATATGAGTGTGGGTGCTTAGTGGTCTTAAGTTTTAGTTTGTCCACTAAAGTTGTGCAAGCAACGTTAGTACATGATCCTTCATCTATGATTAACCCACAAACCTTTCCACTTTTTGTACACCGGGTATGGAAGATGTTGGTAAGTTGATCAGTAGCTTCCGGGGCGTGTGCCGTGCTAAGGATCCGCCAAATCACCAATTGCTCTGCCTCGTCCGGGTACTCGATGTATTCCTTGGGTTTGGTAGTTTCTTGTGGTAGAGTTTTCTTGTCTTGGGACTCGTATTCCCCTGATTCCATGATGACCATGGCACATTGGTTTGGTCATGACCATGCGTAGTGACCATGACCTTGACATTTGAAACAAATGATGTCCTGACTCCGGGTCGCGTTGGGATCTCTTCGGGGATCGTTCCTCGTGTCCCAGGAAGGCTCGGTCACCTTGAGATTGAACCACGAATCGATCACGGCTGATTTGGGTCGTTGGCCGAGGTGGGTCGCGTTGGCGCCGGTGAGAGGGTTCGCGGGCCAGTTGGGGTTAGTCGCGACATGGTTCCGGGTAATGGTTCCTTGGTTCCGCTTAACTTGTTGTTCTACTTGTATGGCTAGATGGAGTAACTCGTCGAACCGGTGATAGGTTTGCCTTTCCACCTCTCTAGCGATCCGGTCATGTAAGCCATTCAAGAAGTGGGCCATGAGGGTTTCCTCGGAGTCATGGATTTGGATCCGGTTTCAAACTCCTCATAGTAATCTTTGACCGAGCGGCTGCCTTGGATAAGCTTCTGGAACCTCTTTCGGAGTTCTCGGTGGAACATTAGTTGGTCATAGCGTTGCCTCATGCATTCCTCCATGACATCTCACGAGTGCATGGTCTGCACGGCCAGGTGAGGGCATGGTTTGTGAGCTGAGCGGCCACATAGGATACCTTCCGGAGTTCATCATATTCGTAGCATTCGAATATGTGGTCCATCCGGTGCTCCCAATCTAGGTAGGCTTCCGTGGTCGGTCTTCCCAGAAAAGGTTGGCGCGGTAAGCTTTAGGTCGGGTAGATGGGGTCTTAGATGTGGGTCGGCTGGTCCATCTTTGTTCTGACCAAAACATCTACGGCCGCGTGCTCCTTGAGCTTGCCCAGTCTCCTTCATTTGGTTCTCCTTGTCCAGGTGGCTCGGGTGGGGCTGCCGCGGTCTCGAGTAGTCGAGGCGTTCCATGATTTGCTGTAGGATGTGAGCCCAAGGATCGGGCGGGTTTGGAATCTCAGGATCGGGGTCCATCCTTGGTTACCTTGCACAAACGGAAAAAGAAGGTGGTAAATGTTCCGGGAGAGTTTCCGGATAACTATGTAGACTAAAGATATCTACACCGATTGACTTTGTTCCCACAAGGAACCTAGCAATAAGAACGAGCCTTATTGGATGGTAAAGTTTCAACCGTGGTAAAGTTTTTGAAAACACTGTAAAAATTCGAAAACACCACCATTGGGTCGAATCGGGATGTAGATCTACGTCGGGTGGCGACTGGATAAGCTTATGGATACGTGTGTATTTGTACCTATGCCAAACAAACACGCGCGATAAAGCGGATATTCAATGATTGGCACCAGCTATCAGCCGTACCTTGTCGAGAAATCCGCGTTTCGAAGTAACAATAAATCCTTTGGTTTGAAAAGGTTGGACACGCGTTTGGTCCAGAATGGAAAACAAGAATAACTTAAGAATCAGTTGACCAAGCGGATCAAAACGTTTACCAAGTGAAGAACACGAAGAACAATGTGAAAACTAAAGAAATGAGAAGTTCAAATGAAATTATTTTGAAAATGTAAAGGACGGTTAGATAGATACAAGAGGATAAACACGACCTGTTTAGATCTTTGGCTTTGATACGAAAAATGATACGTGCTTGGGTCACTATATTCCATTATGAACGATCCTCGTGGTTCTCAGTAACTAGTATGAGGAATCCAACGAGGAAACGGTCGGACGAGGTTCTGAGTCCCGGTAAACAAAATGGTGAAGCGGTTAGGCTCGGGAAGCTGGAAATGAACTCAAGGAATCAATTAGATGGATCTCACCCACTGGAAGTTCTATCCTAATTCTATCTATAGATCTGGTACGAGATGGAAGAACCCGGATAGAAACTTGTTCTATTCAGAGGTTTATCCTCGAGGATCTAAACTACGGTTTTCGGGTAGGTGTTTGGAAGCAATGGGTGGTTAGAAATAAAGTCCTATGAGGGACGTCTAGATCCAAGAAGAAATGGAAAATGGAATGAAGATGGAGAAGTAGTCCGAGAGTTTTTGGTCGTCGGAATACCTCAAAGGAAGGGAAATGGTTCGATACGCGACACCAAGGCTATGGAAAGGCCAAGGATACGGCGACGCTCTTCTTCACCGAGTTATTAACGTCAGGTGATAGAGAGAGAAAGGGGAAGCGGATAAACAAAAATAGAATGAGTCTATTATGAAAATGATAATATTTATCATTTCGTGGTTTTTACAAGGGGGAAGTGATGTGACCCTGAGTAGGATCAAGGCCTAGGAAATGCTCCAACAGGTTGCAAGGTGAAGAAATGTAGTTTGGGGTTGTGGAAATAAGGATTCTCAGGAATACGAGGGGGTATGGTTTGAGGGTTGCTTGATTCAGTATGGGGTGATCAACACGGGTCGGGTAACGTGGAGATAATCGTATATGGTTTGGCGACGTGAAGAGGATTCGACACGAAGAAATCACGATGGATCGGCGACGTTGTTTGATACGTAGATCGGTAACGTGGAGATGAAGCGACATGGCAATGGAACACGAGGGATCGGCTACGTGGTTCGGTACGATGACATGACGATGGAACTCGATGGATCGAAGGATACTTCTGAGGGTGGTGAGAGACCCTTGGACTATTGACCTGTTTGGAGCGGTTTAAACCCGACTTGGTGAACAAGAGGTGGATCGAGTGAAACTTCCTAAGGATGACGAAGAGATCCTTAAGACTTTCGATGACTTGCTAGAAATGAGGATAAGGATTCGAACACAATAAGCAAGCGATTGATCAAACAATGTAAAGAGAGGTTTTGATAAAAAGTTTGCTAGATTGAAATGAGAATACACACGGTTACATATAGGGTTTAATGCATGAATCTTAACACATTCAAGAGCAAGTCAAAGAGTCAAGTATATAATTTAATATGTGTAGAATTCCAAGAGTTGAATTCTACACATATTAATATATATACTTGACTCTTTGACTTGCTCTTGAATGTGTTGCCGCAGTTTAAAGAAGAAGATGGGCTTGTGTTTTGTCAAGAGGCTTTGGTAGAGTGGTGAGGCCTTGTCTCATTAAAAAACCTTGTTTGCAAAACCCGTTGGGACAAAACCAAACAAAGGGAAAAAAAGTACAAGTCCCACCACCTCTCTTGACAAATATTTAGATAGCTTGTATCACAACCAATGTGGCTGGATTAGCATTACCATAATCGCCCGAGGTAGTGTTGAGGAGATGTTGCAAAGTGGTCTTAACCTTGGCTTGTTTGGACCGAGTGATGGGGCCAAGGGGAATGTGCAAATTTTCATGTCCTTCCTTGGGTACAAGCTGCTTTCCTTGATCCTCGTGGTTCTCCTCATCCTCGTGTAGTTCTGGTCCAAGTTGCTTGGTAGGCATAATCTCATCATACTCCCCCACTTGGAAAGGATTTCTCCTCAAATCGGTTTTATCTACAATATAAGGCACTAAATCAGTAATGTTGAAGCTTGAACTCACTTGGTACTTACCTTGGAGATCTAGTTGGTAGGCGTTATCATTAAGCCTTTTGGTAATTTTGAACGGTCCATTCATCCTTGGCATAAGCTTGGATTTCCTTTCACTAGGGAACCGGTCTTTGCTTAGATGAATCCACACTAAGTCTCTTCTTTGAATGTTAGCTCCTTTTGGCCCTTGTTCGCATACTAGGTGTAAAGTTTGGTCTTGTGCTCGATATTGCTCCGCGCCTTTTCATGAATCTGTTTAACAAACTCAGCCTTTTTCATTCCATCAAGACTTGTTCTTTCACTCAAAGGTAAATGTATTAGATCCAAAGGTGAAATGGGGTTGAACCCATAAACAATTTCAATTGGGGAATATTTAGATGCGGAATGCCTAGCATGTTTTTAAGCAAATTCTACATGAGGTAAACATTCGTCCCAAGTTCTAAGGTTCTTTTTAATGAGGGCAAATAGCAATGCGGATAAGGTTCTATTGATTACCTCAGTTTGACCATCGGATTGTGGATGACATGTTGTAGAAAAACAAAGTCTAGTTCCTAATTTAGACCAAAGTGTTTTCCAAAAATAGCTAAGGAATTTAGTGTCCCTATCCGAAACAATGGTCTTAGGCATGCCATGAAGTCTAACAATTTCTTTAAAGAATAAACCAGCTACATGAATGGCATCATCGGTTTTATGACATGGTATAAAATGTGCCATCTTAGAAAATCTGTCTACTACCACAAAAATTGAATCCTTAGCTGTTTTGGTCTTTGGTAAACCAAGTACAAAATCCATGGAAATGTCATGCCAAGGATGCAAAGGAAGATACAAACCGTGATTTTGGATTGTGGTTTTGGCTTGTTTACACGTGGTGCATCGTTGACACGCTTTCTCCACATCATGCCTTATATGCGGCCAAAAGAAGTGATCTTGTAACACGGCTAAGGTTTTTGTAATGCCAAAATGTCCCATAAGTCCACCTGCATGAGCTTCCTTGACAAACAAGTCTCGCAAGGAGGAGTTAGGTACACAAAGCCGATTCTCATAAAACCCACTTGGTATGTCTCTTGTTGAGCTTATGTTGTCCTTTAAGATGCTTAAGAGACTCATGGTCCGTGTGGATGACAAATTCCTTAGGCCATAAGTAATGTTGCCATGTTTGTAAAGCCCGGATTAGTGCATAAAGCTCCTTGTCATATGTTGGATGAGTGTGGCGCCTCCTAGTTTTTCACTAAAGTAGGCTTTGGGCCTTTGATCCTGCAGAAGAACAGCACCAATACCAATACCTGAAGCATCACATTCAATTTTAAAGTTTCTATCGAAGTTAGGAAGAGATAAAACCGGAGCATGTGTGAGTTTGTCTTTCAATGCTTAGAACGCCTCTTTTTGTGCTTGTTCCCATTTGAACCCAACATTTTTCTTGATGACCTCAGTAAGTGGGGCGGCTATTGTGCTGAAGTCCTTGACAAACCTCCTATAGAACCCGGCAAGGCCATGGAAGCTTCTTACTTCACTTACATTGGTTGGACTTGGCCAATCTTTGATGGCTAGAATCTTTTCCTCGTCAACCTTAATGCCATCTGCACTTACCAAAAAACCTAGAAACACAAGGTTATCCGTTCCAAAGGTACATTTCTTAAGGTTGGCATATAAGGTTTCCTTCCTAAGCACTTCTTAAACTTTTCTAAGGTGTTCTACGTGGTCATCTAGGTTGCGGCTATAAACCAAGATATCATCGAAATACACAACCAAAAAATGACCTATGAAAGCCCTAAGGACATGGTTCATTAACCTCATAAAAGTGCTAGGTGCGTTTGTTAACCCAAAAGGCATGACTAACCATTCATATAATCCATGTTTAGTTTTAAATGCTGTTTTCCATTCATCCCCTTCTTTCATCCTAATTTGATGATATCCACTTTTAAGATCAATCTTTGAAAAGATACTAGAGCCATGCAATTCATCAAGCATATTATCTAGTCTAGGTATAGGATGGTAATACTTTACAGTGATATTGTTGATGGCTCGGTAATCAACAAACATTCTCCAACTTCCATCTTTCTTAGGCACAAGTAGGACGGGTACGGCGCATGGACTCATGCTTTCACTGATATGTCCTTTTTCCATTAGTTTGGTGACTTGTTGCTGAAGCTCCTTGGTCTCTACAGGGTTGGTCCTATAGGCAGGTTTGTTTGGGAGTAAAGCTCCCGGCAAAAAGTTGATCTGGTGCTCTATTCCTCGGATCGGTGGTAATCCACGGGGATTCTCCTCCGGGAACACCTCGCGGAACTCCTGCAAGAGAATTTGAATTTTGCTAGGAAGATCCTGCATGGTTTGGTTAGTGTGAACACAATCTTTAAATACCAAGAGTAAGGATGGAAGGTAAGTCCCTCGTTGAGGCTTGATCATGAGATTAACCGTCTGCTTGAGCTTAGAATCGGAAGAAGGTTTGTTTTTCTTCAAGGCAAGTTGATCTAGATGGATTTCCTGTGGGGTCAATGGTACTAGAATGTTCTTTCTGCCCTTAAACTCAAATGAATATTTGTTGGAGAAGCCACCATGAGTTACTCTCCGATCAGATTGCCAAGGTCTTCGAAGGAGTATATGGCCAGCATCCATAGGTAGGATATCACATAACACTTAATCCTCGTATTTTCCTATGGACAAGGGTACTAGAACCTGATTTTGCACTACCAATTCTCCTTCATCGTTAAGCCATTGTAGCTTATAGGGTTTAGCTCTTTTGATGACTTCTAATCCAAATTTTTCAACCATGGATTCACTTGCCACGTTAGTGCAACTTTCCCCATCGATCACTAGGTTGCAAACTTTCGCATGCACAAGGCAACGAGTGTGGAATAAGTTCTCCCTTTGCTCGTTCTTCTTGGACTTAGAAAGTGAATTCAAGGTTCGCCTTGTAACCAATAATTGACCCATCACAGCAACACGTTCTTCTTCATCCTCCGAAAATTCCTCTTCGGATTCAAGTTCTCCATTGGCTTGGATATCCATAGTTCTCTTGTTGGAACATGCATTCGAATAGTGTCCAATCTCTTTGCACTTAAAGCACTGGATTTCTCTGGTCTTGGTACTTGACCCTTTGTAAATACCCTTGAGTCGTTGCTCTTCTGGCTTGGGTTTAGAAAAGGATTTGTTATCCTTGTTCGGCTTGTCATCCCAGGTTTGGTGAAACTTCGAAAAAGTGTATCCGGGTCTGAGGTTTCTTCGCTTATGTTGTTTTTCGAACATCATGGCCTTGTGATGTAGTTCCTCCATCTCAACATAGTGGTGAACGTCAAGCCTCTCTATTATTTCAAGGTGAAGTCCGCCCATGAATCTGGCCATAGTGGCTTTCGTATCTTCTTGTACATCTGCACTAGCTAGCAAAGTTTCCATTTCCTTGTAGTATACTTCTATGAATCGGCTCCATTTAGATGGAGCTCTCGGTGATAATGACTTGGTACAAACCACTTCCTCATAATGATCTTTATTTGGTTCCAAGTCTCTGTCGGTAGGTCACCAGCCCTTCTCCTAGATGTAACCAACTGATCCCACAAACTTAAGGCATAATCCTTGAATGCGGTTGGAGCTATGCGAACCTTATGATCTTATGTAAACTCCCTACAGCCAAAGACTACCTCCACTTTCTTTTCCCATTCTAGGTATTCTTCTGGATCATTGGTTCCATGGAAAGGTGGAACTTCGAGCTTAAGACCGGCTAAGGGATCTCGAGGATTGGCTTGGTTGATTCTACAGACTTGTTCTTCCCTTGGTCATCTTTTTCTTGACTGATGAGACCTCGGAGATTGACTATAGTATTGCTCAGTATCAGAAGGCGGTGGTTGCCTCCTCATTCCGTCATTTATGGATCTTTCTAGATCAGCTCTCATGGTGGCAACGCTTTCATCCATCATAGCTCTAAAGGAATCAATAAGCTGCTTGTTGGAGTTTTCGGATTCTCCATCATGGCTGGTTCGCACCATGGTACCTGTTTAAATTCAAACAAGTAAACAAGTAAAGATGTCCAAAGATAACACAATACACACTTGATGATCTTGCTTGAATACCAAGCGACAGTTTGTTTTGATCAAGTTGAGAAAATTATCAAAACACGTTTGAAAATTTTAGAAACAATGTTCTCAGATAGTAGATTCTTTTTCAAAGCAAATCCAACCGATCTAATAATTTTAGCTATTAATCTGAATTAATGAAAATCGAAACACAAAAAATCGCACAAAACCCTTTCACGCAAAAACGCTTGAAGTTGATCGGTCAGATTAAAAGATCGGATCGAGTTCAAAACCGAAATCAATTTTATCAAATACTAGACTCATAATAGGTTCTTTGAAAACTGAAATCACGATTTTATCTATCACCAAATAATTTTGAAAATTCTGATAATCGACAGATATGATCGTTAAGAATGCAAAGAGGTAAAAATGGATTGGTTGACATACAACCTGAGGTGGAATTTGCTCTGATACCACTTGATGTGATCCTGGGTAGGATCAAGGCCGAGGAAATGCTCCAACAGGTTGCAAGGTGAAGAAATGTAGTTTGGGGTTGCGGAAATAAGGATTCTCGAGACTACGAGGGGGTAAGGTTCGAGGGTTACTTGATTCGGTATGGGGTGATCAACGTGGGTTGGGTTACATGATGATGAACGTATATGGTTTGGTGATGTGAAGAGGATTCAACACAATGAAGGAATCATGATGGATAGGCTGCGTGGTTTGATACGTAAATCGGTAACATGGAGATAAAGCGACAGGACGATGGTACACGAAGGATAGGCTACGTGGTTTGATACGTAGATCAGCAACGTGGAGATGAAGTGACACGACGATGGAACACGAGGGATCGGCTACATGGTTTGGTATGACGACATGACGATGGAACTCGATGGATCGAAGGATACTTCCGAGGGTGGTGCGAGACCCTTGGACTATCGACCTGTTCAAAGGGGTTTAAACCCGACTTGGTGAACAAGAGGTGGATCGAGTGAAACTTCCTAAGGATGATGAAGAGATCCTTAAGAGTTTTGATGTCTTGCTAGAAGTGAGGATAAGGATCCGAACACAATAAGCAAGTGATTGATCAAACAATGTAAAGAGAGGTTTTGATAAAATGTTTGATAGATTAAAATAAGAATACACGCGGTTACATATAGGGTTTAATGCATGAATCTTAACACATTCAACTCTTGGAATTCTACACATATTAAATTATAAACTTGACTCTTTGACTTGCTCTTGAATGTGTTGCCACGGTTTGAAGAAGAAGATGGGCTTGTGTTTTGTCAAGAGGCTTTGGTAGAGTGGTGAGGCCTTGTCTCATTAAAAACCCTGTTTGCAAAACCCATTGGGACAAAACCAAACGAAGGGAAAAAGAGTACAAGTCCCACCACCTCTCTTGACAAATATTTAGATAGCTTGTATCACAACCAATGTGGATGGACTAGCATTACCTAAATCGCCCGAGGTAATGTTGAGGAGATGTTGCAAAATGGTCTTAAGCTTGGGTTGTTTGGACCGAGTGATGGGGCCAAGGGGAATGCGCAAATCTTCATGTCCTTCCTCGGGTACAAGCTGCTTTCCTTGATCCTCGTGGTTCTCCTCATCCTCATGTAGTTCTGGTCCAAGTTCCTTGCTAGGCATAATCTCATCAGGAAGCACGCCTTTTATAGAGGTTAAGGCGCCTTCTAGAATGCGAAATGAAGCGGACCAACCCTTACAAGACTTGGGTTTGGCCTATTGTGTATTAAAAGAAACAAGACCTTTTATTTAACTATACGCCTCGTACATAGATATCCTACCTTATTTAACTTGTCATGGATGTTTCCAAGAATACTTAGTGTTTGGAAGAAGATGGGATGCGCCAAGGTTTAGAACTTTATTAAAAACCCTCTTGGACCAAAACCAAGTGGGAAACATCCAAAAAGGAAAAGAGTATTCCTCCTTGGAAACTTTGGGGTCCTTACTCTTGGGTAAGAGTGAGGACCCTTAGGCTTTTCTCCTTAAAGCTCTGTTTCTGATCCCCCTCGAGAAAATGTACGGAGTAACCTCGTTCTTCACCTTCGGTCTCGGTGCCTCCACGTTGCGTTCCCTCCATACTAAGGATTTTTGGCACATATTGGTTGAAGTACCTTCTCTATTTCCTAGCATTGATCTTTCGAGATGGCAAGATGGGTATCGAGAGTTGTTTTGCTGGTTCTAGGTCATCATTTGTTGGCTCTGGCTCCATGACCTCATCATTAAGTGTTTAGGATTTTGGGTTACGGTTTAGGGTTTAGGTTTTAAGGTTTATGGTTTAGAGTTTGGTGTTTAGGGTTTAGTAATTAGGGTTTAGAGTTTAATGTTTAGGGTTTAGGGTTTAGGGTTTAGAGTTTGGGGTCTACAGTTAAGTGTTTTGGGTTTAAGGTTTAAGGTTTAGGGTTTTAGATTTAGGATTTAGGGTTTAGTCTTTCGGTTTTGGGGTTTAGTGTTTAGGATTTTGGGTTAGGGTTTAGGATAAAGAATTTAGGGTTTAAGGTTTAGTGTTTAGGGTTAGTGTTTAGGGTTAAGGGTTTAGGGTTTAGGATTACGGTTTAGGGTTTAAGGTTCTAGATTTAGGATTACGGTTTAAAGTTTTGGGTCTAGGGTTCTAGATTTACCTTTAGCGTTTAGTTTTAAGGTTTTAGGGTTTAAGGTTTAGGATTTTTGGGTTAGGGTTTAAGATTTAGGGTTTAGAGTTTAAGGTTTAGTTTTTAGGGTTAAGGGTTTAGGGTTAGGATTATGGTTTAGGATTATGGTTTAAGATTTAGTGTTTGGGGTTAAGGGTTTAGGGTTTAGAATTACCGTTTAGGATTTAGGATTTAGGCTTTAGAGTTTAGGGTTTGGAGTTAAGGCTTTAAGGTTTAGGGTTTAGGGTTTACGGTTTAGGGTTTATGGTTTAAGGGTTTGTGTTTAGGGTTTAATGTTTAAGATTTAGGGTTTAGGGTTTAGGGTTTAGGATATAGTATTTATGGTTTAGGGTTTAAGATTTAGGGTTTAGGGTTTAGGGTTTGTTATTTTGGGTTTAGGGTTCAAGGTTTAGTGTTTAGGGTTTAAAGTTCATGGTTTTATTATTTAGGGTTTAATATTTAGGATTTAGGATTTGGGGTTTAGGATTTAGGATTTAGGGTTTAAGGTTATAGTTTAGGGTTTAGTATTTAGGGTTTAGGGTTTAGTGATGTAGGCATCGGAATCACTTCTTGTTAAATCACTTGATGATCAAGAGTATTCCAAAGCCAAACTCACGGAAAGGGTGAAAGAGATAGAAATGCACGTGAATAGAGATTGACTCACTCAATCGATGAACAAACCAACTGGATGAATCACTGAACTAGTTAGATTTGCAGATTCAAATAGCCTCGTTAATCACTCACGAGAACACACAAAGAATTAACAACTTTGTGGAAGAAGAAAATACTTTTCTATTAACTTTAATCGATCAAGGGTGCTTTACAAGGAGGAACGAGATGAGCTTTTATAGGCTCAGATTACAATGGTACTAAGGACTAAAACAAGAAAGCAATCGCAGAATTAAAAGAAAATATGGCCGTTGGTGAATTGAAGATGAAATCGGCCAGATTAGGCAAGTGGAGCCTCTGCTTGAGTCTTGAGAGTTTGGAGCCGAATCTGGAGTGTCTTGGCACGGTCTGGAGGTCTTGAATGTGTCTTGATTCGTGCCTAAGAGGATCAGAAAGGAGCCGTTGTGGTTTGAATGCTCCTTGGTCCAAATATGGTAAGTCCGTTTAAGGTAAGTGTGATCTCCTTGGGCAATTTCGTGGGGCTGGCTTGCTTGCATTCTTGGGCATCCTGAAACAGCATATAGTCTTCAAATGAGTGTTGGAAAACATCAAGGAGTGGTTGGAGAGTCTTCTATCTGGATTTGTTGGTTCACTTAAAGTAAACCGACCAAATTGCTTCAAATTGGACTCCTTCCAATTGGCTGGTTCTTTTGGCAATCTGGCTTGACCCAAACCTTCAAAATAGGTCATTTTCGAGTGAATACAGAAGTAGAGGCTGAATCCTCGAGTGGAACTTATTGTGGAACATGCTTCTCGTCGATTCTCGGCTCCGGGTGTGGCTTTGCGTTCCGAATCAAAGTCTAGTCATTCAAAGTAGTTTCTGACTGGATCATTCTTCATAGAATAGTTTGTTTGTGGATGAATATCAAAGCTGGTGTGAAAGGAACGAGTGGATTCTTCATGGTGAAGCTTCCTTGGCTTGGTGACGGTTCCGGTGAGGTGCTCGTGTGCTATCTCCAAATGTGATCGATCCAATTGGGTTCTGGCTCGATCATTCTTCTTAAAACATGTGGTTTGCTGATGAATCTTGAAGCCCATGTTGAATGAATGAACGGAATGCGTGCTGGTATGTGTTAATGGCGTTTCCTTGGGTTCGGCTCATCCGCGGGTGTGTTCTTCGGTAAGGTCAGATATGATGGCCTCATTATACCCTCCCCCTTGACAAGGTTTCCACCTTGAAACTTGATAATCTACCTCAAGAGAAATCAAGTTAGCTTTCATGCGTCTTTGGGAGTTTAGGGTCATACCTCGGGTCCATGAGGATTGATTTTGGGTATTGTCGTCTTTCGTAGGCAACAGGGCACATGGGACTGGTGTTGGGTCCGTTGGTTTCTCCTTGATTGCACATTGTTATTGACATTCTTCAATGATATTTCCTCAAAAATCATCTCTTCCCGCCGCACTTTTGACTTCCCCGGAAGGGAATTACTTGTTTTTGGTTCCTCCGTTTCATATGACATTAAACGATTTGAGGTGCTCGTGTGCTATCTCCAAATGTGATCAATCCAATTGGGTTCTGGCTCGATCATTCTTCTTAAAACATGTGGTTTGCTGATGAATCTTGAAGCCCATGTTGAATGAATGATCGGAATGCGTGCTGGTACGTGTTGATGGCATTTCCTTGGGTTCGGCTCGTCCGCGGGTGTGTTCTTCGGTAAGGTCAGATCTGATGGCCTCATCATACCCTCCCCCTTGACAAGGTTTCCACCTTGAAACTTGATAATCTACCTCAAGAGAAATCAAGTTAGCTTTCATGCGTCTTTGGGAGTTTAGGGTCATACCTCGGGTCCATGAGGATTGATTTTGGGTATTGTCTTCCGTAGGCAACACAGCACATGGGAGTGGTGTTGGATCCGTTGGTTTCTCCTTGATTGCACATTGTTGTTGACATTCTTCAATGATATTTCCTCAAAAATCATCTCTTCCCGCCTCACTTTTGACTTCCCCGGAAGGGAATTACCTGTTTTTGGTTCCTCCGTTTGATATGACATTAAACGATTTGAGGTGCTTTTTCTTCGTTCGAAAGTACCTGTCCTTTCTTTGACATTTAAGGGAAAAATCAAGTGATTTAAATCTAGAAGATAAACACTTATAATAGCTCTCTTAAAGCTTCGAGTGAGCATGAGAATTTTCCAATCACTAATAAACTCGTAAGAGTTACTTACTTGTGTTTGGGAAATCGTTTCCGAATGTTTTAGGCTTCTCATAATTTCTTTAGCTTCGTGCTTCGTGATAGGTCCTGCAATATCAACCTTTGGCATGGAAAAGTGCATTAAACTAGAACTTAGAGATAACAAATCAGATTTTATGATATTTTCATTTTCCACATGAATCTCTTTTTTCGGTTCTAATGAAATTTTCACTTGTGGTGTGGATTTTTCCGGTTGCTTAATGGGGCAAGTAGTAGCAAAATGACCTGCTAAACGACACCTATAACATGTTATATCAAAAGGTTTAGAGAACTTACCTTGACTTGGTGTTACTTGCGGTTCACTTAATGGCTTTGTGGTTCGCATAGGACTTTGAAATCAATTTCGTTGGACCTCCTTTGCTCTTACTATTTGCTTAGCCTTTGGTTGCTTCTCCACAGTTGTTGAAAACACTTTCTTGTGCTCATGAGGATAAGCAAGGTGGTGCTCACGAGTTGACGGAATATTTGGTGCTGACTTTAAGCTCCTCGGGGCTGCTTGGTACTCGGATGTTGTTGCCTTGTTGCTCTGAGTTTGAAGCTTCCTCACAAACTCCCTATACGTCCTTGCTTTGAGGTCTCCCTAATCACGCACTTGTGATTTTCTATAGAAAGTGGGTGTGTCTTCTTTCAGTCACCACTTGTAAGCATCACCAACAAGACTATCAACGGCATATGATAGCTTTTCTTCTTTTGGGATGTTATTTTCTCGCAACCACTGCTTCATTTTGGTCTCCCATCTTAAGTAATCCTTTGGGTATGTGCAAGAACCTGAAAAGATGAGGGATTTAGAATTATCACGTCGTTGGTTGGAGTTATTCTTTGATGCGGCGGGTAGGGTGTGGACTTGCTCCCAAGATGTGGAGAGTACTCGGTTGAACACAGCTCTCTGGGACATAGGCTTCTCTTCAAGTCTTAGAGGATCAAAATCCTTATGTGAAGTCCTCCTAGATTTGACATCATACTTATCCTTATATGGTTAAATACTCGGCATTGTCGAAGTGAGGGTGGTTGCTTGAGGCATGTTGACGCTTTGCTTGATATAGTTTGGACTTGAGGAGTATTGATCTGGTGGCTCTGGCTCAAGTTCATCGTCATCACGTTTCTCTCCATAGTCACTTCCTGGTTTGGATTCTTCAGTTTATGGTTTTGGGTTTAGGATTTAGGATTTAGGGTTTTGGGTGTAGGATATAGGGTTGACGGTTTTAGGTTTAGGGTTTATATTTTAAATTTTAGGGTTTAAGGTTTAGCGTTTTGGATTTAGGGTTTAGAGGTTATATTTAACGTTTAGGGTTTAGGGTTTGGGGTTTAAGGTTTAGGGTTTGGGATTTAGGGGTTAAAGTTTAGTGTTTAGCGCTATGGTTTTGGGTTTCGGGTTTAAGGTTTAATGTTTAGGATTTAGGGTTAAAGGTTTAAGGTTTGGGAATTAGGGTTTAGGGTTTAGGGTTTAGGGTTTAGGGTTTAGAGTTTAGGGTTTTGGGTTTAGTGTTTAGGGTTTAATGATTAGGGTTTATGGTTTAGGGTTTGTAGTTTAGAGTTTAAGGTTTAGGTTTAGTGTTTAGGGTTAAGGGTTTTGGGTTTAGGGTTTAGGGTTCTGGGTCTAAGGTTTATGGTTTAGGGTTTAGGGTTAAGTGCTTAAGGTTTAGGGTTTAGGGTTTGTAGTTTAGGGTTTAAGGTTTTGGTTTAGGGTTTAGAGTTTAGGGTTAAGGGTTAAAGGTTTAGGGTCAAATGTTTATGGTTTAGTGTTTTGATTTTAAGATTTAGGGTTTAAGGTTTAGGGTTTTGAGATTTAGGGTTTAGAGATTAGGTTTATGGTTTAATGTTTAGGGTTTAGGTTTGGGATTTAGGGTTTATGGTTTAGTGTTTAGGGTTACAGTTTAAGGTTTGCAATTTAGCGTTTAAGGTTTAGGGTTTAGGGTTTAAGGTTTAGGGTTTAGGGTTTATGGTCTAAGGTTTATGGTGTACGGTTTAGGGTTTAGGTTTAAAGTTTTAGGGTTTAAGGTTTAGGGTTTTCGATTTAGGGTTTTGAGGTTAGGTTTAGGGTTTAGGGTTTAGGGTTTGGGATTTAGGTGTTAGGTTTAGTGTTTAGGGGTTAAGGGTTTCGGGTTTAGGGTTTAGGGTTTAGGGTTTGAGGTTTAGGGTTTGTAGTTTAGGGTTTAAGGTTTAGGTTTAGGGTTTAAGGGTTAGGGTTAAGGGTTTAAGGTTTAGGATTTAGGGTTTAAGGTCTTTGGTTTAGAGTTTAAGGTTTACAGTTTAGGGTTTAGAGTTTTGGGTTAGGGGTTTAGGGTTTAGGGTTTAGTGTTTAGGGTTTATGGTTTAGGGTTTATGGTTTCAAGTTTTGGGTTTGGAATATAGGGTTTAGGGGTTAGGGTTTAGGGTTTAAGGTTTAGGGTTTAGGGTTTAAGGTTTAGGGTTTGTAGTTTAGGGTTTAAGGTTTAGGTTTAGGGTTTAGGGTTGAGGATTTAGGGTTCTGGGTTTAAGGTTTATGGTTTAAGGTTTAGGGTTTTGGGTTTAGGGTCTAAGGTTTATGGTTTAGGGTTTAGGGTTCAAGGTTTAGGGTTTAGGGTTGGTAGTTTAGGGTTTAAGGTTTTGGTTGATGGTTTAGGGTTTAGGTTTTATGTTTTACGGTTTAAGGTTTAGGGTTTTGGATTTAGGGCTTTGAGGTTAGGTTTAGGGTTTAGGGTTTATTGTTCTCGGTCTAAGGTTTACGGTTTAAAGTTTTGGTTTTAGGTTTAGGGTTTATAGTTTAGGTTTGGGATTCAGGTTTTGGGTTTAGAGTTTAGGGTTTAGGGTTTAGAATTTAAGGTATAGGGTTTATGGTTTGTAGTTTATAGTTTAAAGTTTAGGTTTAGGGTTAATGGTTTAGGGTTTAGGGTTTAGGGTTCTTGGTCTAAGGTTTAGGGTTTAGGGTTTAGGGTTTACGGTTTAGGATTTAGGGTGTAGGGTTTAGTGTTTAGGGTTTAAGGTTAAAGGTTTGGGATTTAGGGTTTAGGATTTACGGTTTAGGGTTTAGGGTGTAGGGTTTAGGGTTTAGGGTTAAAGGTTTAGGTTTGTAGTTTAGAGTTTATGGTTTAGGTTTAGGGTTTAATGTTTATGGGTTAGGGTTAAGGGTTTAAAATTTAAGGTTTATATATTAGAGTTTAAGATTTATGCATTAGGGTTTATGTTAAGGGTTTTATGATTAGGGTTTATGGTTTAGGGTTTGTAGTTTAGAGTTTAAGGTTTAGGTTTAGTGTTTAGGGTGAAGGGTTTAGGGTTTAGGGTTTAGGGTTAAGGGTTAAAGGTTTAGGGTCAAATGTTTATGGTTTAGTGTTTTGATTTTAACTTTTAGGGTTTAAGGTTTAGGGTTTTGCGATTTAGGGTTTAGAGATAAGGTTTATGGTTTAATGTTTACGGTTAAGGGTTTGGGATTTAGGGTTTATGGTTTAGTGTTTAGGGTTACAGGTTTAAGGTTTGGGATTTAGGGTTTAGGGTTTAGGGTTTAGGGTTTAAGGTTTTCGGTTTAGGGTTTATGGTCTAAGGTTTAGTGTTTAGGGTTACAGTTTAAGGTTTGCAATTTAGCGTTTAAGAAGTAGGGTTTAGGGTTTAAGGTTTTGGGTTTAGGGTTTATGGTCTAAGGTTTATGGTTTATGGTTTAGGGTTTAGGTTTTAAGTTTTAGGGTTTAAGGTTTAGGGTTTTAGATTTAGGGTTTAGAGGTTAGGTTTAGGGTTTAGGGTTTAGGGTTTGGGATTTAGGTGTTGGGTTTAGTGTTTTGGGGTTAAGGGTTTTGGGTTTAGGGTTTAGGGTTTAGGGTTTGAGGTTTACGGCTTGTAGTTTAGGGTTTAAGGTTTAGGTTTAGGGTTTAGTGTTTAGGGTTTAGAGTTTAGGGTTTAAGGGTTAGGGTTAAGGGTTTAAGGTTTAGGATTTATGGTTTAGGGTTTGGGATTTAGGGTTTAGGGTTTAGGGTTTAGGGTTTAGGGTTTAGGGTTTAGGGTTTACGATTTAGGGTTTAGGGTTTAGGGTTTGGGGTTTAGGATTTAGTGTTTAGGGTTTAGGTTTTAAGGTTTACAGTTTGGGGTTTAGAATTTAGGGTTTAGGGTTTAGGGTTTAGGGTTTAGGGCTTAGTGTGTAGGATTTTGGGTTTAAAGTTTAGGGTTTAGGGTTTAGGGTTTAGGGTTAAGGTTTATGGCTCAGTGTTTAGGGTTTTGGGTTTTGGGTTTAGGGTTTAGGGTTTAGGGTTTAGGGTTTAGGGTTTAAGGTTTAGGGCTTAGGGTTGGTAGTTTAGGGTTTTAAGGTTTGGTTGATGGGTTTGGGGTTTAGGTTTGTGTTTCGGGTTTAAGGTTTTAGGGTTTTGGTTTAGGGCTTTGAGGTTGGGTTGGGGGTTTGGGGTTTATTGTGGGTTTAAGGTTTGGGTTTAAAGTTTTGGTTTTAGGTTTGGGTTTAGAGTTTGGGGTTTGGGATTCAGGTTTGGGGTTTAGGTTTCGGGGTTTAGGGTTTAGGGTTTAAGGTTTAGGGTTTATGTTTTGGTGTTTATAGTTTAGGGTTTACGGTTTAGGGTTTGAGGTTTGGGGTTTAGGGTTTAGGGTTTTTGGTATGGGTTTGAGGGTTTAGGGTCTAGGGTTTAGGGTTTAGGGTCTAAGGTGTAGGATTTACGGTTTAGGGTTTAGTTTTTAGGGTTTAAGGTTTGGGGTTTAGGATTTAGGGTTTAGGGTTTAGGGTTTTGGTTTTGGGGTTTGGGGTTTAGGGTTTAAGGTTTAGGCTTTGGGATTTAAGGTTTAGGGCTTGGGTTTGGGTTTAATGTTTATGGGTTGGGTTAAGGTTTTAAATTTAGGGTTTATGTTTTAGGGTTTTGGGTTTAGTTTTTAGGGTTTAGGGTTTAGCGTTTAGGGTTTAGGGTTTAAGGTTTAGTGTTTAGGGTTTAGGGTTCTGGGTCTAAGGTTAATGGTTTAGTGTTTAGGGTTTTGGGTTTAGGGTTGGTGGTCTAAGGTTTATGGTTTATGGTTTAGGGTTTAGGTTTTAAGTTTTAGGGTTTAAGATTTAGGGTTTTGGATTTAGGGTTTAGGGTTATGGTTTTGGGTTTTGGGTTTAGGGTTTAATGTTTAGGGTTTAGGGTTTAGGACTTAAGGTTTAGGGTATAGGGTATAGGGTTTAGTGTTTAGGGTTGAGGGATTTGGGTTTTGGGTTTTCAGGGTTTAGCGTTTAGGGTTTTGGGTGTAGGGTTTAGAGTGTAGGTTTATAGTTTAAGGGTTTAAGGTTTAGGGTTTTGGATTTAGGCTTAGAGTTTAGGTTTAAGGTTTTAGGTTTAGGGTTTAGGGTTTAGTGTTTAGGGTTTAGGGTTTAGGGTTTAGGGTTTAGGGTTTAAGGTTTTTGGTTTTGGGTTTATGGTCTAAGGTTTATGGTTTATGGTTTAGGGTTTACATTTTAGGGTTTAAGGGTTATGGTTACGGGTTTAAGGTTTAGGATTTAGGGTTTAAGGTTTTTGGTTTAGGGTTTAGGGTTTAGGCTTTAGGGTTTAAAGTTTAGGGTTTAGGGTTTAGGGTTTAGGGTTTAGTGTTTAGAGTTTAGGGTTTAGGGTTTATGGTTTAGGGTTTAGGGTTTCAAGTTTAGGGTTTGGAATGAAGGGTTTAGGGGTTAGGGTTTAGGGTTTAAGGTTTAGGGTTTAGGGTTTAAGGTTTAGGGTTTGTAGTTTAGGGTTTAAGGTTTAGGTTTAGGGTTTAGGGTTGAGGGTTTAGGGTTCTGGGTTTTGGGTTTATGGTCTAAGGTTTGTGGTTTATGGTTTAGGGTTTAGGTTTTATATTTTACGGTTTAAGGTTTAGGGTTTTGGATTTAGGGCTTAGAGGTTAGGTTTAGGGTTTAGTGTTTAGGGTTTAGGGTTTATTGTTCTGGGTCTAAGGTTTACGGTTTAGAATAAATTTTTTTGTTGTGGGTTATGGTTTTTGGTTGGGTTTGTAAGTTTTGGGTGTTTTTTGTTTTTAGTTTTGTGTAGGTTTAGGCTTGAAAGTTATTTTAGGGTTTATGGTGGGTTAAGTGGGTTTGGGGTTTTGGGTTCTGGGTTTATGGTCTTAGGTTTATGCTTTATGGTTTACGTTTTAGGTTTTAGGGTTTAAGGTTTAGGGTTTAGATGTTAGGTTTAGGGTTTAGGGTTTAGGGTTTGGGATTTAGGTTTTGGGTTTAGGGTTTAGGGTTTAGGATTTAGAGTTTAGGGTTTAGTGTTTAGGATTTAACGTTTATGGTTTGTAGTTTATAGTTTAAGGTTTAGGTTTAGGGTTTACGGTTGCAGGTTTAAGGTTTGGGTTTAGGGTTTAGGGTTCTCGGTCTAAGGTTTAGGGTTTAAGGTTTAGGGTTTATGGGCTAAGGTTTATTGTTTATGGTTTAGGGTTGAGGTTTTAAGTTTTAAGGTTTAAGGTTTAGGGTTTTGGATTTAGGGTTTAGGGTTTAGGGTTTAGGGTTTAGGGTTTAACGTTTATGGTTTGTAGTTTATAGTTGAAGTTTAGGTTTAGGGTTTATGGTTAGGGGGTTAGCGTTTAGTGTTTAGAGTTTAGAGTTTAGGGTTTATGGTTTAGCGTTTAGGCTTCCAAGTTTAGGGTTTGGAATCTAGGGTTTAGGGGTTAGGGTTTAGGGTTTAGGGTTTAGGGTTTAGGATTTAGGGTTTAGGGTTTAGGTTTAGGGTTTAGGGTTGAGGATTTAGGGTTCTGGGTTTAAGGTTTATGG
Source organism: Cardamine occulta (assembly GCA_028015245.1). Taxonomy (NCBI): domain Eukaryota; kingdom Viridiplantae; phylum Streptophyta; class Magnoliopsida; order Brassicales; family Brassicaceae; genus Cardamine; species Cardamine occulta. The sequence goes on from CM051381.1 coordinate 9,225,077, forward strand.
TTTAAGGTTTAGGGTTTTGGGAATTAGGGTTTGTGGTTTATGGTTTAGGGTTTAGGTTTTATGTTTTACAGTTGAAGGTTTAGGGTTTTGGATTTAGGGCTTAGAGGTTAGGTTTAGGGTTTAGGGTTTATTGTTCTGGGTCTAAGGTTTACGATTTAATGTTTTGGGTTTTGGGTTTTGGGTTTATGGTCTTAGGTTTATGGTTTATGGTTTAGGTTTTAAGTTTTAGGGTTTAAGGTTTTGGGTTTTGGATTTAAGGTTTAGATGTTAGGTTTAGGGTTTAGGGTTTAGGGTTTGGGATTTAGGTTTTGGGTTTAGGGTTTAGGGTTCAGGGTTTAGTGTTTAGGGTTTAGGGTTTAGGGTTTAGAGTTTAGGGTTTAGGCTTTTGGATTTAAGGTTTAGATGTTAAGTTTAGGGTTTAGGGTTTAGGGTTTCGGATTTAGGTGGTGGGTTTAGGGTTTAGTTTTTAGGGTTTAGAGTTTAGGGTAACGTTTATGGTTTGTACTTTAGAGTTTAGGGTTGAGGGTTAGGGGTTAGGGTTTAGTGTTTAGAGTTTAGAGTTTAGGGTTGAAGTTTTAGGTTTAGGATTTAGGGTTTAGGATTTAAGGTGTACTGTTTAGGGTTTAGGGTTTAGGGTTTAGGATTTAAGGTGTAAGGTTTAGTGTTTAGGGTTTAAGGTTTAAGGTTTGGGATTTAAGGTTCAGGGTTTGGGGTTTGGAGTTAAGGATTTAGGATTTAGGATTTATGGGTTAGAATTTAGTGTTTAGTGCTATGGTTTTGGGTTTCGGGTTTAGGGTTTAACGTTTAGAATTTAGGGTTAAAGGTTTAAGGTTTGGGAATTAGGGTTTGGGGTTTAGGGTTTAGTGTTTAGGGTTTAGGCTTTAATGATTAGGGTTTGGTTTAGGGTTTATAGTTTGGAGTTTAAGGTTTACGTGTAGTGTTAAGGGTTAAGGGTTTTGGATTTAGGGTTCATGGTTCTGGGTGTAATGTTTATGGTTTAGGGTTTAGGGTATTGGGTTTAAGGTTTAGGGTTTAGGGTTTGGAGTTTAGGGTTTATGGTTTTGGTTTCGGGTTTAGGGTTTAGGGTTAAGGGTTAAAGGTTTAGGGTCAAATGTTTATGGTTTAGTGTTTTGGGTTTAGGCTCTAAGGTTTAAGGTTTATGGTTTGATTTTAAGTTTTAGGGTTTAAGGTTTAGGGTTTTGAGATTTAGGGTTTAAAGGTTAGGTTTAGGGTTTAATGTTTAGGGTTTAGGATTTAGGTGTTGGGTTTAGTGTTTTGGGGTTAAGGGTTTCGGGTTTAGGGTTTAGGGTTTAGGGTTTGAAGTTTACGGTTTATAGTTTAGGGTTTGGGATTTAGGGTATATGGTTTAGTGTTTAGAGTTACAGGTTTAAGGTTTGGGATTTAGGGTTTAGGGTTTAGGGTTTAGGGTTTAAGGTTTTGGGTTTAGGGTTTATGGTCTTAGGTTTATGGTTTATGGTTTATGGTTTAGTTTTTAAGTTTTAGGGTTTAAGGTTTAGGCTTTTGGATTTAAGGTTTAGATGTTAGGTTTAGGGTTTAGGGTTTAGGGTTTGGGATTTAGGTGTTGGGTTTAGGGTTTAGGGTTTTGGGTTTAGGGTTTAGGGTTTAGGGTTTGAGGTTTACGGCTTGTAGTTTAGGGTTTAAGGTTTAGGTTTAGGGTTTAGTGTTTAGGGTTTAGAGTTTAGGGTTTAAGGGTTAGGGTTAAGGGTTGAAGGTTTAGGATTTAGGGTTTACGGTTTTGTATTTTAGAGTTTAAGGTTTAGGTTTAGGATTTAGGGTTTATGGTTTAGGGTTAAGGGTTTAAAATTTAAGGTTTATATGTTAGAGTTTAAGATATATGCATTAGGGTTTACGTTAAGGGTTTAGGATTTAGGATTTAGGTTTAGGGTTTACGGTTTTGGGATTTAGGATTTAGGATTTAGGGTTTAGGGTTGAAGTTTTAGGTTTAGGATTTAGGGTTTAGGTTTTAAGGTGTACTGTTTAGGGTTTAGGGTTTAGGGTTTTGGATTTAGGGTGTAGGGTTTAGTGTATAGGGTTTAAGGTTTAAGGTTTGGGATTTAGGGTTTAGGGTTTAGGGTTTCAGGTTTAGGGTTTGTTGTTTAGAGTTTATGGTTTAGGTTTAGGGTTTAGGGTTTATGGTTTAGGGTTAAGGGTTTAACATTTAAGGTTTATAGGTTAGAGTTTAAGATTTATGCATTAGGGTTTAGGTTTAGGGTTTAGTGTTTAGGGTTACAGGTTTAAGGTTAGGTATTTAGGGTTTAGGGTTTAGGTTTTAGGGTTTAAAGTTTTGGGTTTAGGGTTTATGGTCTATGGTTTATGTTTTATGGTGTAGGGTTTAGGTTTTAATTTTTAGGGTTTAAGGTTTAGGGTTTTCGATTTAGGGTTTAGAGGTTAGGTTTAGGTTTAGGGTTTAGGGTTTGCGATTTAGGGTTTAGGGTTTAGCGTTAAGGCTTTAACATTTAAAGTTTTTAGGTTAGAGTTTAATATTTATGCATTAGGGTTTAGGTTTATGGTTTAGGATTTAGGGTTAAGGTTTAGGGTTTACGGTTTTGGGTTTAGGATTTAATATTTTGGGTCTAGGGTTGATGGTTTTAGGGTATGGGATTTAGGGTTTAAGGTTTAGTGTTAATGGTTAAGGTTTTGGGTTTTGGGTTGAGGGTTTAATGTTTAGGGTTTAGGGTTAAATGTTTAAGGTTTGGGAATTAGGGTTTAGGGTTTAGAGTTTAGGGTATAGAGTTTAGGGTTCGTGTTTAGAGTTTAGGTTTTGGGATTTAGGGTTTACAGTTTAGGGTTTAGAGTTTTGAGGTTAGGGTTTCGGGTTTAACTTTAAGGGTTTCAAGTGTAGGGTTTAGAATTTAGGGTTTAGGGTTACGGTTTAGGGTTTAGGGTTTACGGTTTAATGTTTAGGGTTTGTAGTTTAGGGTTTAAGGTCTAGGTTTAAGGTTTAGGGTTTAGGGTTTATTGTTCTGGGTCTAAGGTTTATGGTTTAGGGTTTAGAGTTTTGGGTATATGGTTTATGGTCTAAGGTTTATGGTTTATGGTTTAGGGTTTAGGTTTTAAGTTTTAGGGTTTAAGGTTTAGGGTTTAGGGTTTGGGATTTAGGTGTTCAGTTTAGTGTTTAGGGTTTAAGGGTTTAGGGTTTAGGGTTTACGGTTTAGGGTTTAGTGTTTAGGGGTTAGGGTTTAGGGTTTAAGGTTTATCGTTTGTAGTTTAGATTTTAAGGTTTAGGTTGAGGGTTTATGGTTGAATGTTTAAGGTTTAAAGGTAAGGATTTTTGGTTTAGGGTTTTGGGTTCTCGGTCTAAAGTTTATGGTTTAGGGTTTAGGGTTTAGGGTTTTGTGTTTGGGGTTTAAGGTTTAGGGTTTTGGATTTAGGGTGTAGGATTTAGTGTTTAGGGTTTATTGTTTAGGGTTTAGGGTTTAAGGTCTAGAGTTTGTAGTTTAGAGTTTAAGGTTTAGGTGAAGGGTTTAGGGTTTAGGGTTTTGGATTTATGTTTTAGGTTTATGGGTTAGAGTTAAGATTTATGCATTAGGGTTTAGGCTTAGGGTTTAGGGTTTAGGGTTTAGGGTTTGGGATTTAGGGTTTGGGGTTTAGTGTTTAGGGTTAATGTTTTGGGTTTTGCGTTTAGGATTTAATGTTTAGGGTTTAGGGTTAAAGGTTTAAGGTTTGGGAATTAGGGTTTAGGGTTCAGGGTTTAGGGTTTAGGGTTTAGGTTTTAGGTTTTGGGATTTAGGGTTTACAGTTTAGTGTTTAGGGTTTTGGGGTTAGGGTTTCGGGTTTAGGTTTAAGGGTTTCAAGTGTAGGGTTTAGAATTTAGGGTTAAGGGGTTACGGTTTAGGGCTTAGGGTTTAGGGTTTAGGGTTTACGGTTTAAGATTTAGGGTTTGTAGTTTAGGGTTTAAGGTTTAGGTTTAGGGTTTAGGGTTTAGGGTTTAGGGTTTTGGGTTTAGGGTCTAAGGTTTATGGTTTAGGGTTTTGGTTTTGGGTTTAGGGTTTAAGGTTTAAGGTTTAGGGTTTAAGGTTTAGGATTTAGGGTTTAGGTTTAGGGTTTTTTGTTTAGGGTTTAGGGTTTAAGGTTTAGGGTTTGTAGTTTAGAGTTTAAGGTTTAGGTTTAGGGTTTAAGGTTTAGGGTTTAAGGTTTATGTTTTAGGGTTTAGGGTTTAGGGTTTAGGGTTTAGGGTTTAAGGTTTATGGTTTGTAGTTTAGAGTTTAAGGTTTAGGTTGAGGGTTTAGGGTTGAACGTTTAAGGTTTACGGTTAAGGGTTTTGGGTTTAGGGTTTAGGTTTCTCGGTCTAAGGTTTATGGTTTAGGGTTTAGGTTTTAAGTTTTAGGGTTTAAGGTTTAGCGTTTTCGATTTAGGGTTTAGAGGTTAGGTTTAGGTTTAGGGTTTAGGGTTTGAGATTTAGGGTTTAGGGTTTAGCGTTAAGGCTTTAACATTTATGCATTAGGGTTTAGGTTTAGGGTTTAGGATTTAGGGTTAAGGTTTAGGGTTTACGGTTTTGGGTTTAGGATTTAGCATTTCGGGTCTAGGGTTGATGGTTTTAGGTTTAAGTTTTACATTTTAAGTTTCAGGGTTTAAGGTTTAGGGTTTTGGATTTAGTGTTTAGAGGTTAGATTTAAGGTTTAGGGTTTTTGGTTTAGGGTTTAGGGTTTAGGGTTTAGGGTTTAGGGTTTAGGGTTTAGGGTTTAGGGTTTAGGGTTTAGTGTTTAAGGTTATGGTTTAGGGTTTTGGGTTGAGGGTTTAATGTTTAGGGTTTAGGGTTAAAGGTTTAAGGTTTGGGAATTAGTGTTTAGGGTTTAGAGTTTAGGGTTTCGTGTTTAGGGTTTAGGTTTTGGGATTTTGGGTTTACAGTTTAGGTTTTAGTGTTTTGGGGTGAGGGTTTCGGGTTTAACTTTAAGGGTTTCAAGTGTAGGGTTTAGAATTTAGGATTTAGGGTTTAGGGCTTAGGGTTTAGGGTTTACGTATTAAGGTTTAGGGTTTGTAGCTTAGGGTTTAAGGTTTAGGTGTAGGGTTTAGGGTTTAGGGTTTATTGTTCTGGGTCTAAGGTTTATGGTTTAGGGTTTAGGGTTTTAGGTATATGGTTTAGGGTTTAGGTTTTAGGTTTTAGGGTTTAAGGTTTAGGGTTTTGGATTTAGGGTTTAGAGGTTAGGTTTAGGGTTTAGGGTTTAGGGTTTGGGATTTAGGTGTTCAGTTTAGTGTTTAGGGTTTAAGGGTTTAGGGTTTAGGGTTTAGGGTTTAGGGTTTAGTGTTTAGGGGTTAGGGTTTAGGGTTTAAGGTTTATGGTTTGTAGTTTAGAGTTTAAGGTTTAGGTTGAGGGTTTATGGTTGAACGTTTAAGGTTTAAAGGTAAGGATTTGGGGTTTAGGGTTTAGGGTTCTGGGTCTAAGGTTTATGTTTTAGGGTTTAGGGTTTTGGGTTTAGGGTTGGTGGTCTAAGGTTTATGGTTTATGAATTAGGGTTTAGGTTTTAAGTTTTAGGGTTTAAGGTTTAGAGTTTTGGATTTAGGGTGTAGGATTTACTGTTTAGGGTTTAAGGTTTAAGGTTTGGGATTTAGGGTTTAGGGTTTAGGATTTACTGTTTAGGGTTTAGGGTTTAAGGTTTAGGGTTTGTAGTTTAGAGTTTAAGGTTTAGGTTTAGGGTTTAGGGTTTAGGGTTTATGTTTTAGTGTTAAGGGCTTAAAATTTAAGGTTTATGGGTTAGAGTTAAGATTTATGCATTAGGGTTTAGGCTTAGGGTTTAGGTTTTAGGGTTTAGGGTTTGGGATTTAGGGTTTGGGGTTTAGTGTTTAGGGTTAATGTTTTGGGTTTTGGGTTTAGGGTTGAATGTTTAGGGTTTAACGTTAAAGGTTTATGGTTTGGGAATTAAGGTTAAGGGTTTAGAGTTTAGGGTTTAGTGTTTAGGGTTTAGGTTTTGAGATTTAGGGTTTACAGTTTAGTGTTTAGGGTTTTGGGGTTAGGGTTTTGGGGTTAGGGTTTCGGGTTTAGGTTTAAGGGTTTCAAGTGTAGGGTTTAGAATTGAGGGTTTAGGGCTACGGTTAAGAATTTAGGGTTTAGGGTTTAGGGTTTACGGTTTAAGGTTTAGGGTTTGTAGTTTAGGGTTTAAGGTTTAGGTTTAGGGTTTAAGGTTTAGGGTTTATTGTTCTGGGTCTAAGGTTTATGGTTTAGGGTTTAGAGTTTAGGGTTTAAGGTTTAGGGTTTCTAGTTTAGGGTTTAAGATTTAGGTTTAGGGTTTAGGGTTGAGGGTTAAGGGTTGAGGGTTTAGGGTTCTGGGTCTAAGGATTATGGTTTAGGGTTTAGGGTTTTGGGTTTATGGTCTAAGGATTACGGTTTATGGTTTAGGGTTTACGTTTCATATTTTACGGTTTAAGGTTTAGAGTTTTGGATTTAGGGCTTAGAGGTTAGGTTTAGGGTTTAGGGTATATTGTTCTCGGTCTAAGGTTTACGGTTTAAAGTTTTGGTTTTGGGTTTACGGTTTATGGTCCTAGGTTTATGGGTTATTGTTTATTGTTTAGGTTTTAAGTTTTAGGGTTTAAAGTTTAGATGTTAGGTTTAGGGTTTAGGGTTTAGGGTTTAGGATTTAGGTTTTGGGTTTAGAGTTTAGGGTTTAGGGTTTAGAATTTAAGGTTTAGGGTTTAGGGTTTAACGTTTATAGTTTGTAGTTTATAGTTTAAAGTTTAGGTTTAGGGTTTAGGGTTGCAGGTTTAAGGTTTAGGGTTAAGGGTTTTGGGTTTAGGGTTTAGGGTTTAAGGTTTAGGGTTTAGGGTTTAGGGTTTAGGGTTTAGGGTTTACGGTTTAGGGTTTAGTGTTTAGGGTTTAAGGTTTAGAGTTTGGGATTTAGGGTTTAGGGTTTAGGGTTTAGGGTTTAGGGTTTAGGGTTTAGGGTTTAGGGTTTAGGGTTTAGGGTTTAGGGTTTAAGATTTAGGGTTTGTAGTTTAGGGTTTAATGATTAGGGTTTAGGGTTTAGGGTTTGTAGTTTAGAGTTTAAGGTTTAGGTTTAGTGTTTAAGGTTAAGGGTTTTGGGTTTAGGGTTTAGGGTTCTGGGTCTAAGGTTTATAGTTTAGGGTTTAAGGTTTTGGTTTCGGGTTTAGGGTTTAGGGTTAAGGGTTAAAGGTTTAGGGTCAAATGTTTATGGTTTAGTGTTTCGATTTTAAGTTTTAGGGTTTAAGTTTTAGGGTTTTGAGATTTAAGATTTAGAGATTAGGTTTTTTGTTTAATGTTTAGGGTTTAGGGTTTGTGATTTAGGGTTTAGGGTTTAGGGTTTAAGGTTAAGTGTTTAGGGTTTAGGGTTTTGGGTTAAGGGTTTCAGGGTTTCGGGTTTTGGGTTTCGGGTTTGGGGTTTAGGGTTTATGGTTTGGGGTTTAAGGTGTAAGGTTAAGGGTTTACGGTTAAGGTTTTAGGGTTTAGGGTTTAGGGTTTAGGGTTTAGGGTTTAGGGTTTAGGGTTTAGGGTTTACTGTTTGGGATCTAGGTGTTGGGTTTAGTGTTTAGGGGTTCAGGGTTTCGGTTTTAGGGTTTAGGGTTTAGGGTTTGAGGTTTAGGGTTTGTAGTTTAGGGTTTAAGGTTTAGGTTTAGGGTTTAGGGTTTAGGGTTTAAGGGTTGGGGTTAAGGGTTTAAGGTTTAGGATTTAGGGTTTAAGGTTTTTGGTTTAGGGTTTAGGGTTTAGGGTTTAGAGTTTAGGGTTTAGGGTTTAGGGTTAGGGGTTTAGGGTTTAGTGTTTAGAGTTTAGGGTTTAAGGTTTATGGTTTAGGGTTTAAGATTTAGGGTTTAGGGTTTAGGGTTTGTTATTTTGGGTTTAGTGTTCATGGTTTAGTGTTTAGGGTTTAAAGTTCATGGATTTATTGTTTAGGGTTTAATATTTAGGATTTAGGATTTAGGGTTTAGGATTTAGGATTTAGGGTTTAAGGTTATAGTTTAGGGTTTAGTATTTAGGGTTTAGGGTTTAGTGATGTAGGCATCGGAATCACTCCGTGTTATAATCACTTGATGATCAAGAGTATTCCAAAGCCAAACTCACGGAAAGGGTGAAAGAGATAGAAATGGACGTTAATAAAGATTGACTCACTCAATTGATGAACAAACCAACTAGATGAATCACTCAACTAGTTAGATTTGCAGATTCAAATAGCCTCGTTAATCACTCACGAGAACACACAAAGAATTCACAACTTTGTGAAAGAAGAAAATACTTTTCTATTAACTTTAATCGATCAAGGGTGCTTTACAAGGAGGAACGAGATGAGCTTTTATAGGCTCAGATTACAATGGTACTAAGGACTAAAACAAGAAAGAAATCGCAGAATTAAAAGAAAATATGGCCGTTGGTGAATTGAAGATGAAATCGGCCAGATTAGGCAAGTGGAGCCTTTGCTTGAGTCTTGAGAGTTTGAGGCCGTAGCTGGAGTGTCTTGGCACAGTCTGGAGGTCTTGAATGTGTCTTGATTCATGCCTAAGAGGATCAGAAAGGAGCCGTTGTGGTTTGAATGCTCCTTGGTCCAAATATGGTAAGTCCGTTTAAGGTAAGTGTGATCTCCTTGCTTGCTTGCAGTCTTGGGCATCCTGAAACAGCTTGTAGTCTTCAAATGAGTGTTGGAAAACATCAAGGCGTGGTTGGAGAGTCTTCTATCTGGATTTGTTGGTTCACTTAAAGTAAACCGACCAAATTGCTTCAAATTGGACTCCTTCCAATTGGCTGGTTCTTTTGGCAATCTGGCTTGACCCAAACCTTCAAAATAGGTCATTTTCTAGTGAATACAGAGGTAGAGGCTGAATCCTCGAGTGGAACTTATTGTGGAACATGCTTCTCGTCGATTCTCGGCTCCGGGTGTGGCTTTGCGTTTCGAATCAAACTCTAGTCATTCAAAGTAGTTTATGACTGGATCATTCTTCATGGAATAGTTTGTTTGTGGATGAATATCAAAGATGGTGTGAAAGGAACGAGTGGATTCTTCATGGTGAAGCTTCCTTGGCTTGGTGACGGTTCCAGTGAGGATCTCGTATACTATCTCCAAATAATATCGATCCAATTGGGTTCTGGCTCGATCATTCTTCTTAAAACATGTTGTTTGCTGATGAATCTTGAAGCCCATGTTGAATGAATGAGCGGAACTGGTACGTGTTGATGGCATTTCCTCGGGTTCAGCTCGTCCGTGGGTGTGTTCTTCGGTAAGGTCAGATCTGATGGCCTCATCATACCCTCCCCCTTGACAAGGTTTCCACCTTGAAACTTGATAATCTACCTCAAGAGAATCAAGTTAGCTTTCATGCGTCTTTGGGAGTTTAGGGTCATACCTCGGGTCCATGAGGATTGATTTTGGGTATTGTCGTCTTTCGTAGGCAACACGGCACATGGGACTGGTGTTGGATCCGTTGGTTTCTCCTTGATTGCACATTGTTGTTGACATTCTTCAATGATATTTCCTCAAAAATCATCTCTTTCCGCCTCACTTTTGACTTCCCCGGAAGGGAATTACTTGTTTTTGGTTCCTCCGTTTGATATGACATTAAACGATTTGAGGTGCTTTTTCTTCGTTCGAAAGTACCTGTCCTTTCTTTGACATTTAAGGGAAAAATCAGGTGATTTAAATCTAGAAGATAAACACTTATAATAGCTCTCTTAAGGCTTCGAGTGAGCATGAGAATTTTCCAATCACTAATTAACTTGTAAGAGTTACTTACTTGTGTTTGGGAAAACGTTTCCGAATGTCGTTTTAGGCTTCTCGTAATTTCTTTAGCTTCGTGCTTCGTGATAGGTCCTGCAATATCAACCTTTGGCATGGAAAAGTGCATTAAACTAGAACTTAGAGATAACAAATCAGATTTTATGATATTTTCATTTTCCAGATGAATCTCTTT
>CM051381.1:9235043-9314033 GCA_028015245.1 Cardamine occulta
AATTCTAAACTCTAAACCCTAAACCCTACACACTAAACCCTAAACACTAAACCATAAACTTTAAATCGTAATGATAAACCCTAAAACTTTAAACCCTAAACCCTAAATACTAAAAACTAAACCCTAAGCGTTAAACCTTACACCGTATACCATAAACCTAAACCCTAATGACTAAAGCCTAAATGCTAAATCTTAAACCCTAAACCCTAAACCATAATCATAAACCCTAAACCCTTAACCCTAAACACTAAACCTTCAACCCTAAACCCTAAATCCTAAACCCTTACCCAAAATCCTAACCTCTAAACCCTAAAACCTAAAGACTAAACCCTAAATCCTAAATGTAGAACCCTAAACCTTTAACCTTCAACCCCAAACACTTAACCCTAGACCCAAAACTCTAAACCCTAAACCCTAAACCCTAAACATTAAACTCTAAACCCTAAACACTAAATCCGAAACATAAAACACTAAACCATAAACCTTAAATCGTAATAATAAACCATAAACTACTAAACCCTAAGCCTTAAACCTTACACCATATACCATAAACCTAAACCCTAAACCCTAAACCCTAACCCTAAACTCTAAACCGTAAACCCTAAACTATAAACACTAAACCCTAAACTCTAAACCATTAACTATAAGAACAAAATTCTAAAAACTAAACCCTGAGCCCTAATCCTAAAATAATAAACCCTATCCCATAAACCTTAAACTCTAAACCCTAAACCTAAACTCTAAATCGTAAACCGATAAACCCTAAACCCGAAAACCCTAAAGCCTAAACCTTCAACCCTAAACCCCAACCCTAAACCCCAAACATTAAACCCTAAAACCAAGACCCAAAATAATAAACCCTATACCATAAACCTTAAATTCTTAACTCTAAACCCATAAACCATAAACCCTAAACCCAAAATAATAAACCCTATACCATAAACCTTAAATTCTAAGCTCTAAACCCATAAACCATAAACCCTAAACCCAAAATAATAAACCCTATACCATAACCCTTAAACTCTAAACCCTCAACCCTAAACCCACAAACCCTAACCCCAAACCCTAAACCTTTAACTTTAAACCCTCAACTGTAAATACTAAACACTACGCTAATTCTCTAACTCTAAAGCATAAATCTCAAACCTTAAAACTTAAATCCTAAACATTAAACCCTACACCCAAAACTTGAAACCCTAAACCCTAAACCCTAAACCGAAAATAATAAAACCTATCCTATAAACCTTAAACTCTAAACCCTACACATAATCCCTAAACCCAAAACCATAAACCCTAAACCCTAAACCTTCAACCCAGAATCCTAAACACCAAACCTGAAACTCTAAACCCTAAACTTAAAAACGTAGATCCTAAATCTAGAACCCTAAACCCTATACCCTAACGTTAAACACTAAACCCTAAACCCTAACCCTGAACCCTAAACCTTCAACCCTAAATTAACTCTGAACCTTAATCCCTAAACCTTAAACCTTAAACCCTAGACCCTAAACTTTAAACCCTCAACCGTAAATACTTAACACTAAATCCTCTACCCTAATTCTCTAACTCTAAACCCTAAATCTCTAACCTTAAACCATAAACCTTAAACCCTAAACCCTAAATACTAAATACTAAACCCTAAGCCTTAAACCTTACACCATATACCATAAACCTAAACCGTAAAACCTAAACCCCAAATCTTACACCCTAAACCCTAAACCGTAATCTTAAACCGCAAATCCTAAACCCTTAACCGTAATCTTAAACCCTAACCACAAAACCCTAAACTCTAAACCTTAAACCCTAAACCCTAAATCCTAAACCCTAACCCAAAATCCTAACTGTGAAACCCTAAAACCTAAAGACTAAACCCGAAATCCTAAATCTAGAGCCCTAAACCCTTAACCTGAAACCCGAAATGCTTAACCCTAGACCCTAAACTCTAACCCTAAACCTTAAACCCTAAACATTAAAGTCTAAACCTAAACACTAAATCCCTTAACCCTAAACCCTAACCCAAAACCCTAAACCGTAAACCCTAAACCTTTAACACTAAACCATAAACTCTAAAACTTAAACCAAAAACTGAAAACCCTAAAAACTAAACCCTGAACCCTAAACCCAAATTATAAACCCTATACCATAAACCTTAAACTGTAAACCCTAAACCTAAATGCTAAACCCTAAACCCATAAACCCTAAACCCATAAACCCTAAACCTATAAACCCCAAACCCCAAACCTAAAATCCCAAACCCCAAACCTCAAACCCTAAAGCCTAAATCCTAAATCCTAAATCTAGAACCCTAAACCCTAAACCGTAATCCTAAACATTAAACCCTAAACTCTGAATCCTAAACCCTAAAACCCTAAACTCTAAACCCTTAACCTTAATAATTAAACCCTAACCCCTGAATCCTAAACCCTAACCCAAAATCCTAAACCTTAAACACTCAAACCTAAAGACTAAATCCTAAATCCTAAATCTAGAATCCTAAACAAGAAACCTGAAACATTAACCCTAGATCCTAAACTCTAAACCACAAACCCTAAAGCCTAAAGCCTAAATCCTAAATCTAGAACCCTAAACCCTAAACCGTAATCCTAAACACTAAACCATTAACCCTTAACCCTATACATCAAACCCTAAACCCTAAATCCTAAGTCTTAACCCAAAATCCTAAACCTAAACCCTAAAACCTAAAGACTAAACCGTAAATCCTAAGTCTAAAACCCTAAACAATAAACCCCAAACATTAAGCCTGGATCCTAAACTCTAAACCCTAAACCCTAACCCCTAGATATTAAACTTTAAACCCTAAACCATAAACATTAAACACTAACCCAAAATCCTAAACCCTAAACCTTAAAACCTAAACCCTAAACCCTAACACTAAACGCTAAACCTAAAACCCTAAATCCTAACCCTAAACCCTAAACCCTAAACCCTAAACCTTAAACCCTAAACCCTAAACTTTAAAACCTCATCTTTAAATACTAAACACTAAATCCTAAACAACTAACTTGAAATCCTTAAGCCTAAACCCTTTACCCTAATTCTCTAACTATAAACCCGAAATCTCAAACCTTAATACTTAAATTTTAAACCTTATACCCTAAACCCAAAATCCTAAACACTAAACATTAAACTCCAAACCCTAACCCCAAATCCTAAACCCAAAATCTTAAACCTTAAACCATAAAACCTAAACCATAACCCCAAGAGCTAAAAGCCTAAATCCTATATCTAGAACCCTAAACCCTAAACCCTAACCCTAAAACCTAAACCGAGAACCCTAAACCTTTAACACTAAACCCTAAGCTCTAAATCTTAAACAATAAACTCAAAACCATAAACCCTACACCCATCAACCCTAAACCCATAAACCCTAAACCCTAAACCGATAAATGTAGAACCTTAAACCTTTAACCTTCAACCCTAAACACTTAATCCGAGAGCCAAAACTCTAAACCCTAATCCCTAAACCCTAAACATTAAACTCTAAACCCTAAACCCTAAACACTAAACTTTAAAACCCAAACCTTAAACCCTAAACCCCAAAGCTAAAAGCCTAAATCCTAAATCTAAAACCCTAAACCTTAAACCCTAACCCTAAACTCTGAACCGTAAACCCTAAACAATAAACACTAAACCCTAAACTCTAAACCTTAAACACTAAACCCTAAACTCTAAACCCTTAACCTAAACTCTAAACCCTAAACCCATAAACCCTAAACCCATAAACCCTAAACCCTAAACCTTCAACCCTAAACCCCGACCCTAAACTATAAACATTAAACCATAAAACCAAGACCCAAAATAATAAACCCTATACCATAAACCTTAAACTCTAAACTCTAAACCCATAAACCATAAACTCTAAACCCAAATAATAAACCCTATACCATAAACCTTAAACTCTAAACCCTCAACCCTAAACCCATAAACCCTAACCCCAAACCCAAAATCTTAAACCCTAAACCCTAAACCCTAAACTTTAAACCCTCAACTGTAAATACTAAACACTAAATCCTAAACCTTTAATCTGAAATCTTAAAGCCTAAACCTTTTATGCTAATTCTCTAACTCTTAAGCATAAATCTCAAACCTTAAAACTTAAATCCTAAACCTAAACCCGACACCCGAAACCTAAAACCCTAAACCCTAAACCCAAAATTATAAAACCTATACTATAAACGTTAAACTCGAAACCCTACACCTAATCCCTAAACCCTAAACCAAAAACCCTAAACCCTATACCCTCAACCCTAAATCCTAAACACCAAACATGAAAATCTAAACCCTAATCCTAAAAACATGAATCCTAAATCTAGAACCCTAAACCCTATACCCTAACGTCAGACACTAAACCCTAAACCCTAACACTGAACCCTAAACCTTCAACCCTAAATCCTAACTCTGAACCCTAAACCCTAAACCTTAAACCTTAAACCTACACCCTAAACTTTAAACCCTCAACCGTAAATACTTAACACTAAATCCTAAACCTTAAACCCTACACCCAAAACCTGAAACCCTAAACCCCAAAGCCTAAACCCTTAATCAAAAATCTAGAATCCTAAACCCTAAACCTAAATCCTAACCTAAAACCTTAAACCTTAAACCATAAACCATAAACCTTAAACCCTAAACCCTAAATACTAAATACTAAACCCTAATCCTTAAACCTTACACCGTATACCATAAACCTAAACTATAAACCCTAAACCCCAAATCCTAAACCCTAAACCCTAAACTGTAATCCTAAACCCTAAACCCTAAACCCTTAACCATAATCTTAAACCCTAACCACAAAACACTAAACTCTAAACCTTAAACCCTAAACCCTAAATCCTAAACCCTTACCCAAAATCCTAACCATGAAACCCTAAAACCTAAAGACTAAACCCTAAATCCTAAATCTAGAGCCCTAAACTCTTAACCTTAAACCCCTAACACTTAACCCTAGACCCCAAACTCTAACCCTAAACCCTAAAACATAAACATTAAAGTCTAAACCTAAACACTAAATCCCTAAACCCTAAACCCTAACCCAAAACCCTAAACCGTAAACCCTAATCCAAAAACACTAAACCATAAACTCAAAAACTAAAACCAAAAACCGAAAACCCTAAAAACTAAACCCTGAACTCTAAACCCAAAATAATAAACCCCATACCATAAACCTTAAACTCTAAACCCTAAACCTCAACGCTAAACCCTAAACCCATAAACCCCAAACCCCAAACCCAAAATCCCAAACCCAAAACCACAAACCCTAAAGCCTAAAGCCTAAATCCTAAATCTAGAACCCTATACCCTAAACCGTAATCCTAAACCCTCAACTCTAAACCCTTAACCCTAAACATTAAACCCTAAACCCTGAATCCTAAACCCTAACCCAAAATCCTAAACCCTAAACCCTCAAACCTAAAGACTTAATCCTAAATCCTAAATCTAGAACCCTAAACAATAAACCTGAAACATTAACCCTAGACCCTAAACTCTAAACCCTAAACACTAAACCTTAAACCCAAAACACTAAACTCTAAACCCTAAACCATAAACCCTAAACCCTAACCCAAAATCCTAAACCCTTATCCCTAAATCATAAACCTTAAACCATAAACCCTAAACCTTAACCCCTAAAGCTGAAAGCTTAAATCCTAAAACCAAAAGGCTAAAACCCTAAAACCTAAATCTAGAACCCTAAACCCTAAACCCTAAACTCTAAAAACTAAACCGTAAATCCTAAACCCATAAACGGTAAACCCTAAACCCTAAACCCTAAACCTTAAACCTTTAACCCTAAACTTTAAACCCTTAACCATAAATAGTAAATACTAAAACCCAAACCTTAAACCCGAAATCCCAAAAACCCAAACCCCAAACCCTAAACCCTAAAGCCTTAAGCCTAAGTCCTAAATCTAGAACCATAAACCCTAAACCCTAAACCCTAAACCCTGAACCATAAACATTAAACCCTAAACCCTAAATCATCAACCCTAACCCAAAATCCTAAACTGTAAATTCTAAAATCTAAAGACCAAACCCTAATTCCTAAATCCTAACCCTAATTCCTAAATCTAGAACCCTAAACCCTAAACCTTAAATCCCAAACACTTAACCCTAGACCCCAAAATCTAAACCCAAACCCCTAAACCCTACACCCTAAACTCTAAACACTAAGCCCTAAACCCTTAACCTTAAATCCTAAACCCATAAACCGTAAACCCTAAACCTTAAACCCTAAACCCTAAACTTTAAACCCTTAACCATAAATACTAAACACTAAACCCAAAACCCCAAACCCGAAAGCCCGAACCCCAAACCCGAAACCCTAAAACCTAAAGCCTAAAGCCCAATACCTAAATCTAGAACCATAAATCCTAAACCGTAATCCTAAACCCTAAACCCTAAACCCTTAACCATAAACATTAAACCCTAAACCCTAAATCTTCAACCCTAACCCAAAATCCTAAAATCTAAATTCTAAAATGTAAAGACCAAACCCTAATTCCTAAAGCTAGAACCCTAAACCCTAAACCTTAAACCCCAAACACTTAACCCTAAACCTCAAATACTAAATCGTCAACCCTAAACATAAACCTCTAAACCCTAAATACTAAACCCTAAACCCTAAACAGTAAACTCTAAACACTGAACCTTAAAACCTAAACCCTAATCTAAAATCCCAAACCCTTAACCCTAAATCTTCAACCTTAAAGCATAAACCCTAAACCTTAAACCCTAAAGCTAAAAGCCTAAATCCTAAATCTAGAACCCTAAACCTGAAACCCTAAGCCATGAACACTAAGCCCTAACCCTAAACCCTAAACCCTCAACCCTAAACCCTAACACTAAACCCTAAACCTTTAATCCTAAATCAAAATCCTAAACCCTAGACCCTAAACCCTAAACCTTAAACCCTAAACCCTAAAATTTAATCCCTCAACCGTAAATACTAAAAAGTAAATACTAAACCCTCTACCTTAATTCTCTTACTCTAAACCCTAAATCACAAACCTCTAAATTTAAATCCTAAACTCTAAACTCTAAAATCTAAAGAGTAAACCCTAATTCCTAAATCTAAAACCCTAAACCCTAAACCTAAAACCCCAAACACTTAACTCTCGACCCCAAACTCTAAACCCAAAACCCAAAACCCTAAACCCTAAACCCTAACCCCAAAACCCTAAACCCTAAATCCTAAACCCATAAACCGTAAAATCCTATACCTTAAACCTTCACCCCTAAATCTTTACGCAAAACCGTAATCCCTAAACCCTAAACCTTAAACTGTAAACTGTAAACTTTAAACCGTTAATTATAAATACTAAACACTAAACCCCAAACCCCAAACACGAAATCCCAAATCCCAAACCCCAAACCCTAAACCTAAAGCGTAAACCATCAACCCTAAACGATAAACTCAAAACCCTAAAAATTTAACATTGAACCCTAAACCCAAAATAATAAACCCTATACCATAAACCTTAAACTCTAAACCCTAAACCTTAAACCTGAAACCATAAACCCTTAACCAATAAACCCTAAACCTAAACCCTAAACCTATAAACCCTAAACCCTAACCCCTAAACCTTCAACCTTAAACCCTAACCCTAAACCCATAAACCATAAATCCTAAGCCCTAAACTCTAATCCTAAACCCAAAACAAAAAACCCTAAACCTTCAACCCCAAACCCTAAACCCCAAACCTTAAACCCTAAACCCTAAACTTTAAACCCTCAACCGTAAATACAAAACACTGAACCCCAAACCCGAAACCCGAAATCCCAAACCCCAAACCCCAAACCCAAAGCCTAAAGTCTAAATCCTAAATCTAGAGCCGTAAACCATAAACTGTAATCCTAAACCCAAAACTCTAAACCCTTAACCCTAAAAATTAAACCCTAACCCCTAAATCCTAAACCCTAACCCAAAATCCTAAACCCTAAACACTCAAACCTAAAGACTAAACCCTAAATTTTAAATGTAGAACCTTAAACCTTAAACTCCAAACTCTAAACCCAAAACCCTAAATCCTAAACCCTAACCCCTAATCCTTAAACCTTAAATAATAAACCCTAAATCATCAATCCAAAACCTGAAATCCTAAACCCTAAACTTTAAATCCTAAATTTGGAATCCACAACCCTAAACCCTAAAACCATAAACCCTAAATCTCAAACCCTAAACCCTAAACCCCAAATCATAAAGCTTAAACCCTAAACCCTTAACTCTAAGCTCTAAACCCTAAATGCCGAAAGCCTAAACCATAAATCTCAAACCCTAAATTCGAAACGTTATATCCGAAAATCTAAACCCTAAAGCTCAAACCCTAAACCCTAAACACAAAATCCTAAACCAACTATGCTAATTCTCAAACCCGAAATACTAAACCCTAGACCCAAAATCTAAAATATAGAACCCTAAAACATAAACTCTAGAACCTGAACCCCAAACTCTAAACCCCGAACCCTAAATCTCAAATATTGAACCCTAAACCCTAAATCTAGAACCTCAAACCCCAAACCCTAATTCTGAAATTTGAAACTGAAAATCTCAAAACCTAAACTTTAAATCTCAAACCCTAAATCCTAAATATAGAACCCAAAACCCTAAACCCCCAACTCTAAAACCTAAACCCTAAACTTTAAACCCTAAACCCTAAACCCTAAACTTGAAACCCTAAAACCTAAAACCTAAACCCTAAATCCTAAATCTAGAATGGTAAACCCTAAACCGAAAACTCTAAACCCTTAACCCTAAACACTAAACCTTTAACCCTAAATCCTAACTCTAAACCCTAAACCTTAAACCCTAAACCCTAAACCCTAAACCTTAACCCCTAAACCCTAAATACTAAACACTAAACCCTCAACCTGAAACCTTACACCCTAAATCTAGAACCGTAAACCTTAAACACTAAACCCTAAACCCTAAATCCTAAATCCTAAACCCTAAATCATAATTCCTAAACCCTAAACCCTTAACTCTAAACTCTAAACTCTAAATCCCAAAACCCTAAACCGTTATCCTAAACCTGAAACCCTAAACTCTAAACCTTAATCCCTAAACCCTAAATCCTAAACCGTAACCCAAAATCCTAAACCCCAAACCCTAAAACCAAAAGACTAAACCCTAAAACCTAAATCTAGAACCCTAAACCCTAAACCTTAAACCCCAAACACTTAACCCTAGACCCCAAACTCTAAATCCAAAACCCTAAACCCTAAACTCTAAACACTAAACTCTAAACCCTAAACCGTAAATCTGAAACCCATAAACCATAAACCTTAAACCCTAAACCTTCACCCCTAAATACTAATAGAAAACCGTAAACCCTAAACCGTAAACCTTAAACCCTAAACCCTAAACTCTAAACTCTTAACAATAAATACTAAACACTAAACCCCTAACCTGAGACCCGAAAGCCAAAACCCCTAACCCCAAACCCTAAAACCTAAAACCTAAAGCCTAAGTCCAAAATCAAGAACCATATATCCTAAACCGTAATCCTAAACCCTAAACCCTAAAACCGTAAACCCTAAATATCAAACCCTAAACCCTAAACCCCAAATCATAAAGCTTAAACCCTAAACCCTTAACTCTAAGCTCTAAACCCTAAATGCCGAAAGCCTAAACCATAAATCTCAAACCCTAAATCCTAAACCCTATATCCAAAATTCTAAACCCTAAAGCTCAACCCCTAAACCCTAAACACAAAATCCTAAACCAACTATCCTAATTCTCAAACCCGAAATACTAAACCCTAGACCCAAAATCTAAAATATAAAACCCTAAAACATAAACTCTAGAACCTGAACCCCAAACTTTAAACCCCGAACCCTAAATCTCAAATATTGAACCCTAAACCCTAAATCTAGAACCTCAAACCCCAAACCCTAATTCTGAAATTTGAAACTGAAAATCTCAAAACCTAAACTTAAAAAACCCTAAACCCAAACCCTAAACCCTAAACTTAAACAAACCTAAACCCTAAACCTTAAACCCTAAACCCTAAACCCTAAACAATAACCCCTAAACCCTAAATACTAAACACTACACCCTCAACCTGAAACCTTACACCCTATACCATAAACCTAAACCCTAAACCCTAAATCTTAAATCTTTAACCCTAAACCCTAAACCTTAAACCCAAAATCCTTAACCGTTAAACCCTAAACCTTAAATCCTAAACCCAAAACACCAAACCTTAAATTCTTAATATAAAATCTTCAACCCTAAACCCTAAACCCTAAATCTCCAATCCTGAACCCTAACCCTTACACTCTAAACCTTAAACATTAAACCCTAAACCCTAAACACTAAAACTTAAACCTTAAACCTAAACCCTAAACCCTAAACCCTAAATCCTAAATCTAGAACCGCAAACCTTAAACACTAAACCCTAAACCCTAAATCCTAAATCCTAAACCCTAAATCCAAAATCCAAAATCCACAACCCTGAACCCTAAATCATAATCCCTAAACCCTAAACCCTTAACTCTAAACTCTAAACTCTAAATCCCAAAACCCTAAACCGTTATCCTAAACCTGAAACCCTAAACTTTAAACCTCAATCCCTAAACCCTAAATTCTAAACCGTAACCCAAAATCCTAAATGCCAAACCCTAAAACCAAAATACTAAACCCTAAAACCTAAATCTAGAACCCTAAACCCTAAACCTTAAACCCCAAACACTTAACCCTAGACCCCAAACTCTAAATCCAAAACCCTAAACCCTAAACTCTAAACACTTAACCCCTAATTTAAACCGTAAATCCAAAACCCATAAACCGTAAACCCTAAACCCTAAACCTTCACCCCTAAATACTAATACAAAACAGTAAACCCTAAACCGTAAACCTTAAACCCTAAACCGTAAACTCTAAACTCTTAACAATAAATACTAAACACTAAACCCCAAACTCCAAACCCGAAAGCCAAAACCCCTAACCCCAAACCCTAAAACATAAAACCTAAAGCCTAAGTCCAAAATCAAGAACCATAAATCCTAAACCGTAATCCTAAACCCTAAACCCTAAACCCTCAACCCTAAACCCTAAAACTTAACCCCAAACACTTAACCCTAAACCCCAAATACTAAACCGTAAACCCTAAACATAAACCTCTAAACCCTAAATACTAAACCTTAAACCTAAACACTAAACTCTAAACACTAAACCTTAAACCCTAAACCCTAATCTAAAATCCCAAACCCTTAACCCTAAAACTAAAACCTTAAAGCATAAACCCAAAACCTTAAACCCTAAAGCTAAAAGCCTAAATCCTAAACCCTAAACCATGAACCCTAAACCCTAAACCATGAACCCTAAACCATGAACACTAAACCCTAACACTAAACCCTAAACCCTAAACCCTAAACCCTGACCCTAAACCCTAAACCTTTCACCCTAAATCAAAACCCTAAACTCTAGACCGTAAATCCTAAACCTTAAACTTTAAACCCTAAACTTTAAACCCTCAACCGTAAATAATAAAAACTAAAGACTAAACCCTCAACCGTAATTCTCTAACTCTAAACCCTAAATCTCAAACCTTATAACTTAAATCCTAAACTCTAAACTCTAAGATCTAAAGAGTAAACCCTAATTCCTAAATCTAGAATACTAAACCCTAAACCTTAAACCCTAAACCCTAAACTTGAAACCGTTAACCATAAATACTAAACACTAAACCCCAAACCCTAAACCTGAAATCCCAAACCCCAAACCGCAAACCCTAAAACCTAAACCATAAATCCTAAACTGTAATCCTAAACCCTAAACCCTAAACCCTTAATCATAAACATTAAACCCTTAATGCTAAATCTTAAACCCTAACCCAAAATCTTAAAGCTTAAACTCTAAAATCTAAAGACTAAAACCTAATTCCTAAAGCTAGAATCCTAAACCCTAAACCTTAAACCCCAAACACTTAACCCTAAACCCCAAATACCAAACCGTAAACCCTAAACATAAAAGTCTAAACCCTAAATACTAAACACTAAACTCTAAACACTAAACCTCAAACCCTAAACCCTAATCTAAAATCCCAAACCCTTAACCCTAAATCTTATACCTTAAAGCATAAACCCTAAACCTTAAACATTAAACCCTAAACCTAAAACTCTAAGCCCTTAACACTAAACTCTAAACCTTTAACCCCAAATCCTAACCCTAAACCCTAAACCTTCAACCCTAAATCCTAACTCTAAACACTAAACCTTAAACCCTAAACCCTAATCCCTAAACCCTAAACCCTAAATACTACACACTAAACCCTCAACCTGAAACCTTACACCCTATACCATAAACCTAAACCCTAAACCCTAAACCCTAAATCTTTAACCCTAAACCCTAAATCTTAAACCCTAAATCCTTAACCCCTAAACCCCTAACCTTAAATCCGAAACCCAAATAACCAAACCTTAAATCCTAAATATAAAATCTTAAACCCTAAACCCTAAACCCTAAACCCTAAATCTTAAACTCTGAACCCTAAACCTTACACTTTAAACCCTAAACATTAACCCCGAAACCCTAAACACTAAAACTTAAACCTTAAACCTAAACACTAAACCCTAAACCAAAAATCCTAAATATAGAACCGCAAACCCTAAACCGTAAACCCTAAACCCTAAATCCTAAATCCTAAACCCTAAATCATAAACCCTAAACCCTAAACCCTTAACTCTACACTCTAAACTCTAAATTCCAAAACCACCCTAAACTGTAATGCTAAACTCTAAACCGCAATCCCTAAACTGTAAACTCTAAACCGCAATCCCTAAACCCTAAATCCTTAACCCTAACCCAAAATTGTAAACCCCAAACCCTAAAACCAAAAGACTACACCCTAAAACCTAAATCTAGAACCCTAAACCCTACACCTGAAACCCCAAACACTTAACCCTAGACCTCAAAATCTAAACCCAAAACCGTAAACCCTAAACTCTAAACACTAAACCCTAAACCCAAAACTCTTAATCCGAAACCCATAAACCATAAACCCTAAACCCTAAAACTTCACCCCTAAATCCTAACGCAAAACCATAAACCCTATCCTAAACCCTAAACCCTAAACCCTAACATTTAAACCCTTATCCATAAATACTAAAGACTAAACCCCAAACCCCAAACCCGAAATCCCAAACCCCAAACCCCAAACCCTAAAGCCTAAAACCTAAAGCCTAAGTCCTAAATCTAGAACCATAAATCCTAAACCATAATCTTAAACCCTAAACCCTAAACCCTTAACCATAAACATTAAACCCTAAACCCTAAATGTTAAACCCTAACCCAAAATCCGATACCCTGAACTCTAAAATCTAAAGACTAAACCCTAATTCCTAAATCTAGAACCCTAAACCCTAAACCTTAAACCCCAAACACTTAACCCTAGACCCAAAATACTAAACCGTAAACCCTAAACATAAAACTCTAAACCCTAAACACTAAACGCTAAGCCCTAAACACTAAACCCTAAACCTTAAACGCTAAACCCTAACTTAAAATCCCAAACCCTCAACCCTAAATCTTAAACCTTAAACCATAAACCCTTAACCTTAAACCCTAAAGCTAAAAGCCTAAATGCTAAATCTAGAACCCTAAACCTTAAACCCTAAGCCATAAACACTAAACCCTAACCCTAAACCCTAAACCTTAAACCCTAAACCCTAACCCTAAACCCTAAACATTTAACCCTAAATCCAGACCCTAAACCCTAGACCCTTGATGTGAGCATGGACAGCAAGGAGCTTCAACCGTCCCGATTCCTGTAGTCACTCCATAGTTCCTCGTAGTCAATTCACGTCGCCACCCACGTAGCCTATCATCGTCGTTATGTCCCGATTCCCGTAGTCGCTCCATCGTTCCTCGTAGTCGATCCACATCGCCAACCCATGTAGTCCACCCTCATCGCCGATCAACGTCCCGCCTCGAGTCACCTTTCGCGTGGAACCCCTCGCCTTCCCGAGAATCATCATTTCCGCACCTTGAATCACCATTTCGACTTCATGCAACCTGTGGGAGCATTTCCTAGGACTTGATCCTACCCAGGATCACATCAAGTGGTATCAGAGCCGACTCCACATCAGGTTGTGTCTTACCCATTCAAAACACCTCTTTACCTTCCGATCAAATTTGTCTGTGACTGTTCGGATTTTCATAAATCTTTGGTGTTTGATAAAATCGTGGAACCAGTTTTCGAAAAACCTATTACGAGTCTAGTTTTTAGCAAAATTGATTTCAAAATTTTTGGACTCGATTTGATATTTTAAACTGACCGATCAACTTCACGTGTTTTCGTGAAAATGGTTTTCTGCGAATTTTAGTGTTTGGATTTTTATAAATTTGTTTTAAACGCAAAAATCATAAGGTCGGTTGGATCTGATTTTAAAAAGAGTCTAGTATTTGAGAAAATTGTTTCCAAAAATTTCAACCGTGTTTTGATAATTTTCTCATCGCGATCAAACAAAACTGTCGCTTGGACTTCACGCAAACGTTTCAAGTCATCAAGTGGTTACATCTTGGACAGTTTTACTTGTTATTTGTTACCTTTAAACAGGTACCATGGTGGGAGCCAGCCAGGAGGGAGAATCCGAGAACTCCAGCAGGCAACTCTTTGATTCCCTAAGGGCCATGATGGATGAGAGCATCGCCACCATGAGAGCTGATCTTGAGCGATCCATAAATGACCGAATGAGTAGGCAACCATCGCCTTCTGATGCTGAGCAATACTATAGCCAATCCTCTAGATCTCATCATTCAAGGAGAAGATGACCAAGAGAGGATCCACCTCTTCGAAATCACCAAATCAACCCTCGAGACCCTCTAGCCGGTCTTAAACTCGAAGTTCCACCTTTCCATGGAACCAATGATGCGGAAGAATACCTAGAATGGGAAAAGAATGTGGTTAGTCATGCCTTTTGGGTTAACAAACGCACCTAGTACTTTCATGAGGCTAATGAATCATGTCCTTAGAGCATTCATAGGTCGTTTTTGGTTGATTACTGTGATGACATCCTAGTTTATAGCCAAAATCTAGATGACCACGTAGATCACCTTAGGAAAGTCTTAGAAGTGCTTAGAAAGGAAACCTTGTATGCAAATCTTAAGAAATGTACCTTTGGAACGGATAACCTTGTGTTTCTAGGTTTTGTGGTAAGTGCAGATGGCATTAAGGTTGATGAGGAGAAGATTCAAGCGATTAAGGAATGGCTAAGTCCAAAGAATGTGGGTGAAGTAAGAAGCTTCCATGGCCTTGCCGGGTTCTGTAGGAGGTTTGTCAAGGATTTCAGTACTATAGCAGCTCCACTTACTGAAGTCATCAAGAAAAATGTTGGATTTAAGTGGGAGCAAGCTCAAGAAACCGCATTTCAAACCTTGAAAGACAAGCTTACACATGCCCCGGTTCTATCTCTCCCTAATTTTAATAAAAACTTTGAAGTTGAATGTGATGCTTCAGGAATTGGTATTGGTGCTGTTGTTATGCAGGATCAAAGGCCCATAGCTTATTTTAGTGAAAAACTTGGAGGTGCCACACTCAACTACCCCACTTATGAGGGCATTACAAACATGGCAACATTACTTATGGCCCAAGGAATCTGTCATCCACACGGATCCTGAGTCTCTTAAACATCTCAAGGGAGAACATAAGCTCAACAAACGACATGCCATGTGGGTTGAGTTCATTGGAAGTCAAATTACTTGGTTTTGAGCAAATAAAGGAACAATATTTTGCTGATGATGACTTCAAGGAAATCTATGCATCTTGTGAAAAGTTTGGTGTAGGAAAATACTACCGAACCGATGGATTCTTATTCTATGAAAATACATTCTGCGTGCCTAACTCCTCTTTGCGAGATTTGTTTGTCAAAGAAGCTCATGCAGGTGGCCTCATGGGACATTTTGGTGTGGCAAAGACCTTGGCCATACTTCAAGATCATTTCTTTTGGCCACATATGAGAAGCGATGTAGAGAAAACTTGTTAAAGATGTGTCACTTGTAAGCAATCCAAGTCTACTACCCAAAATCACGGTTTGTATATTCCTTTACCCATTCCTTTGCATCCTTGGCATGACATTTTCATGGACTTTGTGATCAGATTACCTTAAAAAAAAACAGGTAAGGATTCAATTTTTGTGGTTGTTGACAGATTTTCTAAAATGGCTCATTTCATCCCTTGTCATAAAACTGATGATGCCATTCATGTAGCTGGTTTGTTCTTTAAAGAAATAGTTAAGCTTCATGGCATGCCTAGGACAATTGTTTCAGATAGAGATACTAAGTTCCTTAGTCATTTTTGGAAAACACTTTGGTCTAAACTAGGAACTAAGCTTTGTTTCTCTACAACTTGTCATCCGCAATCTGATGGGCAAACTGAAGTAGTCAATAGACCTTGTCTACATTATTACGTGCTATCATTAAAAAGAACCTTAGAACTTGGAAAGAATGTTTGCCTCATGTAGAATTCGCTTATAACCATGCTAGGCATTCTGCATCTAAGTACTCACCCTTTGAAATTGTTTATGGGTTCAATCCCATCTCACCTTTGGATCTAATGCCTTTACCTTTGAATGAGAGGATAAGTCTTTATGGAAAGAAAAAGGCAGAGTTTGTTAAGCAGATCCATGAAAAGGCACGGAGCAACATTGAGCATAAAACCAAGCGTTACACTGAGCATGCAAACAAAAGCCGCAAGGAATTGGTTTTTGAAGAAGGAGACTTGGTGTGGATTCATCTAAGGAAGGATAGGTTTCCTAATGAAAAAAATCCAAGCTTATGCCCCGGATCGATGGACCGTTCAAAATCACCAAGAAGATCATCGACAATGCCTACCAACTAGACCTCCAAGGTAAGTACCAAGTGAGTTTGAGTTTTAATATTACTGATCTTGTGCCTTATTTTGCAGAAGAAACAGATTTGAGGACAAATCCTTTTCAAGTGGGGGAGAATGATATGAGCATGGACAGCAAGGAGCTTGAACCGGATGCACATATGGATAAGGAAAGCAATGAGGATTAAGGGACGCAGCATGAACCGGAGCAAGGACATAAAGATGAAGATTTGGACCTCACCCTTGGCCCTATTACTCGGTCCAAGCAAGCTAAGCTCAAGACAACGTTGCAACACCTCCTTAACATAATACCAGACCATTTAGGAGATGCTAATCCAACCACATTGGTTGTGATACAAGCCTCCTAAAATGTTTATCAAGAGAGGTGATGAGCTTGTACTCTTTTTCCCTTCGTTTGATTTTGTCCCAATGGGTTTTCCAAACAAGGTTTTTAATGAGACAAGGCCTCATCACTCGTACCCAAGCCTCTTGATAAACCAGGCCCATTTCCCTCCTTCTCCATCCGCGGCAATGCACTCAAGGGTTCAGTCAAGATATTTTCAAATTATGGTTTAATGATTGTAGAATTCCAAGAGTTGTAATTTGTAAGTTTCATGCACCAAAAACCCTATATGTATCCGCCCCTCTTCTCTCTTTCAATCTATCAAACATTTTAATAAAATCATTTCTCCTAACTTGTTTGATCAAACTCGCTTGCTTAAAGTGAATGGGTCTTTATTCGTTCACGCCTAGCAAGTCTCGATAGTCATAGGGATTCTTCATCATCCTTAGGAAGTATCATTCGCCTTTCCACCTCTTGTTCGAAGTATTGGGTCTTTATTCCTCTCCTGAAAAAGCTTGATAGAATAAAGGAGTTTCACCACCTTTGGAAGTATCGCATCGCTCTACCCTCGAGTTTCACCACCATCCTCATCCCAATCCATGTAGCCGCTCCGTTGATCCCCGTCCCGATTCCTGTAGTCGCTCCATAGTTCCTCGTAGTCAATTCACGTCACCACCCGCGTAGCCTATCCTCGTCGTTATGTCCCGATTCCCGTAGTCACTCCATCGTTCCTCGTAGTCGATCCACGTCACCAACCCACGTAGTCCACCCTCGTTGCGAATCCACGTCCCACCTCGAGTCACCCTTTGCGTGGAACCCATGGCCTTCCCGAGAATTATCATTTCCGCACCTTGAATCACCATTTTGACTTCATGCAACCTGTTGAAGCATTTCCTAGGACTTGATCCTACCCAGGATCACATCAACCCTAAACCCTAAACCTTAAACCCTAACCCTAAATTTTAAACCCTCAACCGTAAATACTAAACACTAAATCCTAAACCCCTAAGCTGAAATCCTAAAGCCTAAACCCTCTACCCTAATTCTCTAACTCTAAACCCTAAATCTCAAACCTTAAAACTTAAATCCTAAACCCTATATTCGAAATCCTAAACCCTAAAGCTCAAACCCTAAACCCTAAACCCTAAATCGTAAACCAACTATCCTAATTCTCAAACCGTAAACGCTAAACCCTAAATCCTAAATCTAAAATATTGAACCTTAAACCATAAACCCTAAACCCTGAACCCCAAAATCTAAACCCCAAACCCTAAATCTCAAACATTGAACCCTACACACTAAATCTAGAACCCTAATTCTCAAATTCGAAACCATAAGGAATGAAACGATGATCGGGACGAGGATCGGCAACGTGGTTTGGGAATAATGCGACGATGATTGACACGAGGAACAGAATGATGGTCGGGACGAGGATCGGCGATGTGGTTTGGGACTTCGCGATGGAGTTTGGGAATGAGGATTGATTGAAGCGATACTTCCGAAGGTTATGATTGACCCTTGGACTATCAAAGCTTGTTCTTGAGAGGGTAAATACCCAACACGATGAACAAGGGGTGGAAGTGAATGATACTTCACAAGAACTATGGAGAACCTTAGACTATCAAGAACTTGCAAGGGGTGAAGGATGAAGATCCTAACACAATAAGCAAGAGAGTGATCAAAAACAAGTTTATCAGATAGATTTAGATAAAAAGTTTGGTAGATTGAAAGAAGAGAAGAGGCGGATACATATAGGGTTCAAGGTGCATGAAAGTTAACAAAATACAACACTTGGAATTCTACAACCATTAAACCGTAATTTGAACGCTTTGATTGAACCCTTGACTCCAGATTCCGTGGCTTGAGAAGGAAGAAATGGGCTTGGGTTTATCAAGAGGCTTGTGAAAGAGTGATGAGGCCTTGCCTCATTAGAAACCTTGTTTGGAAACCCCATTGGGACAAAACCAAACGAAGGGAAAAAGACTGCAAGTCTCATCACCTCTCTTGATAAACGTTTAGGCGGCTTGGATCACAACTAGTGTAGTTGGATTAGCACTACCTAAACTGCCCTGGATAATTTTGAAAAGATGTTGCAAAGTTGTCTTGAGCTTGGCTTGCTTAGACTGAGTAATAAGGCCATGGGAAATGTACAAATCTTCATGTCTTTGCTGCTCTGGTTCAAGCTGCTCCGTTTCATCCTCCTTTCTGGCCATGCTCTCATCAGAATAGCATTACAAACACCAAATCCAGAACGGATCAATTAAACTACACACTTAAACATCTAAGGAGATTAGGATTCCTACATAGATCTACCCCATCCTCAAGAACCCTAAAGCATAACCATAAACCCTAAACCATAAACCCAAACCAAAAACCCTAAACCCTAAACCCTAAACTCTAAACCCTAAACCCAAAATAATAAACTCTAAACCCTAAAGCCTAAAGACTAAATCCTAAGTCTAAAACCCTAAACGCTAAACCGTAATCCTAAACCCTAAACCCTAAACCATAAACCCTTAAGCCTAATCACAAAACCCTAAACTCTAAACCTCAATCCCTAAACCCTAAAACCTAAACCCTAACCCAAAATCGTAAACTCTAAACCCTAAAACATAAATACTAAACCCTAAATCCTAAATCTAGAACCCTAAACCCTAAACCCTAAACCCAAACACTTAACCCTAGACCCCAAACTCTAAACCCAAAAACAAAACCCTAAACACCAAACACTAAACCCCAAACCCTAAACCCTAAACCTTAAACCCTAAACCGTAAACCCATAAACCCTAAACCCTAAACCCTAAACTTTCAACCCTAAATCCTAACGCTAAACCCTAAACCTTAAACACTAAACCCTAAACTTTAAACCCTTAACCGTAAATACTAAACAGTAAACCCCAAACCCCAAACCCAAAATCCCAAATCCCAAACCCTAAAGCCTTAAGCCTAAATCCTAATTCTAGAACCCTAAACCCTAAACCGTAATCCTAAACCGTAAACCCTAAACCCTAAACCCTAAATCCTAAGCCCTAACCCAAAATCCTAAACCCTGAAACCTAAAGACTAAACCCTAAATCCTAAATCTAGAACCCTAAACCCTAAACCTTAAACCCCAAACACTTAATCCTAGACCCCAAACACTAAACCCTAAACCCTAAACCCTAAACCCAAACATTAAACTCTAAACCCGAAACACTAAACCCTAAACCCTAAACACTAAACTCTAAACCGTAAACCTTAAATCCTAACCCCTAACCTAAAAACCCAAACCATGAACCCTAAATCATAAACCTTAAACCAGAAACTGAAAACCTTAAACCCTAAAGCTAGAAGCCTAAATCCTAAATCTAGAATCCTAAACCCTAAACCCTAAACCATAAACACTAAATCCTAACTCTAAACCCTAACCCTAAATCTTTAACCCTAACCCTAAACCCTAAACCTTCAACCCTAAGTTCTAACCTTAAACCCTAAACCCTAAACCCTAAATCTTAAACCCTAAACCCTAAACTTTAAACCCTCAACCGTAAAAATTAAACACTAAATCCTAAAACCGTAACCTGAAATCCTATAGCCTAAACCCTCTACCCTAATTCTCTTACTCTAAACCCTAAATCTCAAACCTTAAAATTAAAAACCCTAAAACCAATACCTGACACTAAACCCTAAAGCCTAAACCCTTAATTCTAAATCTAGAATCGTAAACCCTAAACCTAAAATTCTAAACCCTAACCCTAAACTCTAAACCTTCAACATTAAATCGTAAACCCTAAATACTAAATACTAAACCCTAAGCCTTAAACCTTACACCGTATACGATAAACCTAAACCCTAAATCCTAAATCTTAAACCCTAAACACTAAACCTCAAACCGTAAATTCTGAACACTAAACCCTAAACACTAGACCTTAAACCCTAAACCTAAAATCCTAAACCCTAAATTTTAAACCTTAAATCTTAAATCTGCAATCCTAAACCGTAAACTCTAAACCCTAAACTTTAAACCCTAAACCTTGAACACTAAACGCTAATCACTAAACCTAAAAACTTAAACCCGAACCCTAAACCCTAAATCCTAAATCCTTAATCTTAAATCTAGAACCCTAAACCGTAAAATCCAAACTCTAAACCTAAACCCTAAAGCCTAAACCCTAATCCTAAACCTTAAACCTTAAATCACAAACCCTAAATCATAAACCCAAAACCCAAAATCCTAAACCCTAAACTTTAAATCCTAAATTTGGAATCTACAACCCTAAACCCCAAAACCGTAAACCCTAAATCTTAAACCCTGAACCCTAAACCCCATATCTTAAACATGAAACCCTAACCCTTAACTCTAACCTCTCAACCAAAAATCCCTAAATCCTAAACCATAAATCTCAAACCCTAAACTCTAAACCATATATCTGAAATCCTAAACCCTAAAGCTCAAACTCTAAACCCTAAACCCTAAACCCTAAATCTAAAATATCAAACTCTAAACCCTGAACCCCGAAACCTAAACTCCAAACCCTAAATCTCAATCTATGAACCCTAAACCCTAAATCTAGAACCCAATACCCCAAACCAGAAATTCTTTACCCTAATTCTCAAATTCGTAACCCCAAATCTCAAAACCTAAACTTTAAATCTTAAACCCTAAACCATGAATATAGAAGCCAAAACCCTAAATCATATACTCTAAACCCTAAACCCTAAACGTTAAACCCTAAACCCTAAACCTGAAACCCTAAAACCTCAATACAAAATCTAGAATGGTAAACCCAAAACCTAAAACTCTAAACCCCTAACCTTAAACTTTAAACCTTTAACCGTAAATCCTAACCGTAAACCCTAAACCTTCAACCCTAAATCCTATCCCTAAACCTTAAACCCTAAACCCTAACCCCGAAACCTTAAAACCTAAACCCTAAATACTAACCACTAAATCTTTAACCGTAAACCTGTTGGGCCAAAATTTTAATAAGATAAATAAGTCTATAAAATTGTGTGAGATTGAATTGAAATGAGCATGGGCCAATGAGTGCTAAAGCCTCATTTGCTCAGTGGAATGTGGAAAATGTCCCACATTACTTGCACGTTATGTTTTGAAGTGATATATATATATGTAGTCATGGTCATACAATGGTTTAAATGACAATGGAGAGAGAAAAGGGGGACCACAGGCACGCGCCGCCACCACCGTCCGGCCGGCTTGGCTCGGCACGGCATGGCACGTGGCTCCTGGCTCATTGCTCGTGGCTCATGGCTGGTGGCTCGTGGGAATGGGCCTCCAGAGGGGAAAATCGTAAGGAATTTTTTGAGGCCCATTAAGGAATTCGAAAAAGGTATATTCGGATAGTCGAAAAAATATTCCTTTCGGATACGCGAGTTACCTGAGATAATTCAAAAAAGCAATATTCGAATATTCTTTGGAATATTTGAATATTCGCTGGGAATATCTCTAGCGTAAACCGCCCTCTCAGCCCTATATAAACGAGTGTTACGAAAAAGGTTTCGAGCGCCGACAAAACCTTACACCCTATACCATAAACCTAAATCTTTAACTCTAACCCCTAAACCTTAAACCCTAAATACTTAACCCTTAAACCCTAAACCATAAATCATAAACCCAAAACACCAAACCTTAAATCGTAAATATAAGATCTTCAACCCTAAACCCTAAATCTCAACCCCTGAACCCCTTACACTCTAAACCATAAATATTAAACCCTAAACCCTAAACACTAAATCCTAAACCTTATATCCTAAATTTAGAACCCTAAACTCCAACCTCGGAACCCTAAACCCTAAACCCTAAATCCAAAACTGTAAACCCAAAATCAAAAATCCTAAATCCACAACCCTAAACCCTAAATCATAAACCCTAAACCCTAAACCCTTAACTCTAAACATTAAACCCAAAATAATAAACCCTATACCAAAAACCTTTAACTCTAAACCCTAAACCATAAACCCTAAACCCTAAACCTTAAACCTTATACTCTAAACCCTAAACCTTAAACTCTAAACCGAAAACCTAAACCCTAACCAAAAATTCTAAACCCTGAGCCCTTAACTCCATACCGTAAAGCCTAAAGACTTAAGTCTAAATCCTATATCTAGAACCCTAAATGCTAAATCGTTATACAAAACCCTAAACCTTAAACCCTTAACGCTAAACTCTAAACCTCAATCCATCAACCCTAAATCCTAAACCCTAAACCCTAAACCCCAAAACCTAAAACTAAACCCTCAATCCTAAATCTAGAACCCTAAACCCTAAACCTTAAACCCCAAACACTTAACCCTAGACCCGAAACTCTAAACCCAAAACCATAAACTCAAAACCCTAAACACTAAACCCTAAACCCTAAACACTAAACTCTAAATCCAAAACCTTAAACCCTAAACCTTAACCCAAAAACCTAAACCCTTAACCCTAAATCTTAAACCTTAAACCATAAACCATAAACCCTAAACCATAAAAGCTAAACCATAAACACTAAACCCTAAACTCTAAACCTTAAACCCTAAACCCTAAATCCTAACCCCTAAATTATAAACCCAAAATCCTAAATCCAAAATTTTAAACCAAAAACCCTGAACCCTAAACTTTAAATCATAAACTCAAAACCCTGAACCCTAATCCCAAAATAATAAACCCTACACCGTAACCTTAAACCTAAACCCTAAACCTAAAACTGGTAAACCGTAAACCATAAACCCTAAAACTTCAACCCTAATCCCTAACCCTAAACTGTAAACCTTTAACCCTAAATTCTTACCCTAAAACCTTAAACCCTGAACCCATAACTTTAAACCCTTAATCGTAAATACTAAACACTAAACCCCAAACCTGTAATCCTAAAGCCTAAAATCTTTACCCTAATTCTCTAACTCGAAACGCTAAATCCTAAACCCTAAACTCAAAATTCTATACCCTAACCACGAAACCCTAAATTCTAAATCCAAATTCCAAAACCCTAAACCCAAAACCCTAATTCTCAAACCGTGAACTCTAAACCCTAAACCATAAACCCTAAACCCTAAACCCTAAACCCTAAATGTTAAACCCAAAACACTAAACCTTAAACCCTTAACCTGAAATCCTAAACCCTAAACCTTAAACCCTAAACCTAACCCAAGATCCTCTACCCTTAACCCTAAATCATAAACCTTAAACCATAAACCCGAAACCCTAAACCATAAAAGCTAAACCATAAACACTAAACCTTAAACTCTAAACCTTAAACCCTAAACCCTAAATCCTAACCCCCAAATTATAAACCCGAAATCCTAAATCCAAAATTTTAAACCCAAAACCCTGAACCCTAAACTTTAAATCATAAACTCAAAACCCTAAAAACTAAACACTGAACCCTAATCCCAAAATAATAAACCCCACACCATAACCTTAAACCTAAACCCTAAACCTTAAACCGGTAAACCGTAAACCATAAACCCTAAAACTTCAACCCTAATCCCTAACCCTAAACTGTAAACCTTTAACCCTAAATTCTAACCCTAAAACCTTAAACCCTGAACCCATAACTTTAAACCCTTAACCGTAAATACTAAACACTAAACTCCAAACCTGTAATCCTAAAGCCTAAAATCTTTACCCTAATTCTCTAACTCGAAATGCTAAATGCTAAATCCTAAACCCTAAACTCAAAATTCTATACCCTAACCACGAAACCCTAAATCCTAAACCCTAAATTCTAAATCCAAATTCCAAAACCCTAAACCCTAATTCTCAAACCGTGAACTCTAAACCCTAAACCATAAACCCTAAACCCTAAAGCCTAAACCCTAAACGTTAAACCCAAAACACTAAACCTTAAACCCTTAACCTGAAACCCTAAACCCTTAACCTTAAACCCTAAACCTAACCCAAGATCCTCTACTCCTTAGGGGAAACCAAAAATTGGTTCAGTTTGTGGATGAGAATGGGAACACGCGTATCTCCCAAGAGTTTGAAGAGGATAATGATGCTGGTATACAAAAGGTTAATTATGTGAGTGGACAGGGGTTCAACTCAAACTACAGGAGCCACTCGAACTTTTCTTACCGTAGCACCAACGTCGAGAACCCACAGGATCAGGTTTATCCGCAGCAAGGAGGGGGTATGAATCAGTTACCACATAACCAAGAGTTTCAGAAGTTCTACTCCAGCAACCAGCAGGGGAAACAGTTCATTCCCAATCAAAACCAGAACAGATTTCAAGGAGGAACCCAACAAAATCCCTACTTTGCAACCGCTGAACAATCCACTCCTATGCCGGATTCGCAAGATGAGCTGAAGACTCTTATGCAGCAACTCCTGGTTAATCAGCAAAAGGCTACAACAGAGATCAATGCCAAAGTCGATCACATGTACAATGATCTCAATGCAAAGTACGGTCAACATCGCCACGTGAAGAAGCTTTGACACATAAGTTGCCCAAATTGCACGAGGCAATTAAGCTTACCCATCTGGGGACTCTTCCAGGGAAAGGGGAGATAAATCTCAGTTATGAGTATGTCAACGCCGTAGAGCTTAGAAGTGGAAGAGTGTTGACACCGCCAATTAGCCCTAAAACCGTGGGGAAAGATAATGACAGTGCTACGGAGCACGATACCCAAGGGAAAGCTCTGGCCACAGAAGAAATACTGATGCAACATGGTTCACACTCAGGAACACAGGTTGAGACTACTCTAGCAGAATCTCGGACCGAAAACACCAAGCACCCAAACCCTTCTTGGGAGTACATTCTCCGACAGGGTGCTCCAGCCAAATCTACAGAAACTCCTCCAGAGCGAGTTTACATGCCTAGGGTTCCTTACACAGTTCCTCCAAAGAAAACTCGAAATGATTTGGGAGATGTGAAGTGCATGGAGATAATGGAAGCTCATGAACTTAAAGAGGTAATATATTGGGTTCTACCAACCCAACTAGAAGGTACATGCGATTCAACCCTTGAACTTCATAATTTTCAGGATATTCAGTTGCCTAGAGTTGTTGGAGATGAAGTTGACTATTTTGTGATGAACTTGTTTACTCCTGAAGTTGACTTTGTCTTTCCATTAAATGCATTTGATCCTCCTAGGCATTCAATCGTCAAAGAATATTACAAGATATATGCTATATTTGTAGTAAACTTCATTGGTGAATGTTTTGTCTATCTACCATGGGCAATTGTGTGTGATTTTGCACATATTGTTCATTGCATTGATAGGAGAAAGACCAAAGGACCATTGATCCAACCTTTTGATTCTCATGATTAAAACCTTTCGTACATCGGTCAAGCTATAGACCTTAAACAAGCGCTTGGTAGGAGGCAATCAGCTAGTAAGATTCTGTACATATTTTTCTAAATTTGCTTTTATTACTCATTTTTGTTTTTAGTTTTCATTGAAAAAAAAAAAAAAAGGAAAATCAGCGAGCACCCCGCACCAGATTGCAAGCACCTGCTCCGCATGCAAGAACCGGAACAGAACCTGAAATCCAATTTTCAACACACAGCCCCAGCCTTCACCCAGCACCTCCGAGACGAGCCAGCTCCCGCAACAGAGAAGCGAAGAGCCGGCTGCGATGATCCGGACACCGCTACAACACGGTGAATTCTATCCACATTTTCTTTTACCATTGTATTATCCATTTTTATCTTTTTCATTTTTCAGCCAATCCTTCAGTTCTTTTTCACACCGGGGACGGTGTGATTTAAGTCCGGGGGTGAGGTCTGCTACTAATTAATTTTCTTTGTCTTGGAGTCTTATTTTTTGTGTTTTTCTTTAGTGTCTTTGTTTCAGTTCGAATCAGGTGCAGCTGCTTCATTTATTTATTTATTTTATTTTATCAAGTCAGTGTCAGAAGTAGCTGCTGCATTTTTCTTTTATTGACTCAGTTTGTTCGAGTCATTTAGTTATATGGGCAAAAAATATCACTTATGGGAATTGGAAATCTATGATGCATTTAAACCATTGTGAATTTTTGACTATCTTTCTAGTGACCATCACTGCAGAACCATGAGTACAAGGACAAGCCAGAACCATCCCACACAAAGATTCGTCCCTCTCTGGAATGATATCATCTCAGTAAGGTTTATTCGGAAAGCAATAACTCTTCTCTATTTGTACTTAATCTGAACTTTAATTCTTCTCATTCAAGGCATTAGACTAGGGGAACAAAACCAATATTTAGGACTTCTTATTTTTTTTACCACTCTTGCTGATCCTGAATAGCTAGCTCATTTTTAGCTAGTACCTTCCAAGCACCTGACCTTCTTTCTAGACCTCTTGCATTCTTGTGTTTTTTGTCTTATATGTGCAGACAAGCGCAAAAGGGTCGGAGAAAAGGACTTACGCAATCTCTAACTCATGCTACTGAAGACTAGTAAGTAGAAGATGGAAGAATAAAATCATCAGCAGAAGCACCCGCTCTAGCAAAGCGGAGCATCTTCTCCGAACACATGCTCAGGGTAATTTTTCAAAAAATAGAAGGCCCATTTTCCAATGAGTGTGCAC
Source organism: Cardamine occulta (assembly GCA_028015245.1). Classification (NCBI taxonomy): domain Eukaryota; kingdom Viridiplantae; phylum Streptophyta; class Magnoliopsida; order Brassicales; family Brassicaceae; genus Cardamine; species Cardamine occulta. The sequence goes on from CM051381.1 coordinate 9,262,725, forward strand.
TTGGGTATGATCACTTTTCATTCAAAATATTTGTGTTCAGGGGATACATACGTATGTAGAGCCCTCTTCATTCCAAAAAAAAAAATGAATGAATGAAGAGTGGTGAATTCAGTAATTCAAAAATGTACCCCTGAACATGCCATCCGACCCAAGGAAGAGTGGAGTGTCAAGAAGAAGAGGAGTTTTGTTTCAAAAAGGAAAAGGGAGTGGTTAGAGCTTGTGGACATCACTAGTCCATTTCCCTTATCATTTTGTGCTATGTCAACCACCCACCAAAAAATCAAGTAACCCTAAACACTCTGAGCTCCACCATTAAATTAGCCTGCTTATTACCAAGATTCGATTCCTTTACCTAATGCCTGAAAATGAGAAGCCACGCCACCATTTAATTTATGTAAGGAGTTATTGTCTTGATGATGAACTTTTCTATGTTTGAGATTCAGTTATGGACCAGGGCTGGTTGAAAATGTTGGGTGAGTTTTTGGTAAGAACTTGTTTCTCGTGTTATGAAAGTGTGTGGTCTGCAGATTGTGGTTGATATTCCGGTTTCCTGAGGTTCACTTAATCCCTGCACTTACCCCTCTTTTACCTTCTTTGATTCTCGTTTGTTTGAGGACAAACAAAGGTCTAAGTCCGGGGGAGTTGATATATGATGATTCTGGCCCATATTTACTAATGTTTTATAGTCCTTTTTAGTGTTTTTGGAGTCGTTTTTGAGTCATTGTTGTGTTTAATTCTACCATGTCTGAATAGTCTTTTAACTAGATTAGGGTTTTCAGAGGTATTCATGAGATGATAAACTGAGCACAAAGAGGATACATAAATATATACTGTCTTCACCTCTAGTTGAATTTAATGCTTAGATTAAGCTGGCCACTTAGTCTATGATTTCAGGTTAAACTTATTCACGAGAGTGCTCTAGGTTGCTAGAAAAGACATTGGTGAGCAATCAGACGTAGGTGACGAGAGTTGGTCCGGTTGGTTGTGAACATATTGAACCCATTCGTTAATGCTTATCTGCATCTCTAGGTCCAAGCGAGAGTTTAGGTATTTAGAGTGTTAGATAAAGTTATCGACGCCACGAGAGTGGGTCGGTCTTATTTTTATGTTTGAGTTGGCCTTGGCCTTTCCATAGCCTTGGTGTCGAGTATCAACCCATTTCTCTTTCTTTGAAGTATTCCGACGAACCAAAACTCTCAGACTACTTCTCCAGCTTCACTCCATCTTCCCTCTCCTCTAAAGACTAGACGTCCATCAATGGACTATGTTTTCTATCCACCCATCGCTTCCAAACATTTACACGAAACCATAGTTTAGATCCTCGAGGATTAACATCCGAATAGAATAAGTTTCTATTCAGATTCTTCTGTTGAGTAATAGATCTATGGTTGGACTTGGAATAGAGCTCCATCTCACCGACTCCCTCAGTTCCTTAAGTCTAATCACTCTACCCTTTAGCTTATCGGAGCTCGGAACCTCTTCCGACCCATTCCGCGTTGGACTCCTCGTACCGGCTACCCGAGAACTACGAGGATCGTTCACGATGGAATAGAGTGACCCAAGCACGTATCATCTTTTAGTATCAGAGCCAAAGATCTAAACACGTAGTGTTTATCTTCTTGTATCTATCTAAGCGTCCTTTACATTTTCAAAACCTTTTCATTTAAATTTCTCATTTCTTTTATTTTTGCATTGTTCTTCATGTTCTTCACTTGGTAAACGTTTTGATCCGTTTGGTCAACCGATTTTTAAGTTATTCATGTTTTCCAGTCTTGACCAAACGCGTGTCCAACATTTTCGAACCAAGGGTTTTGTCGTTACCCAGAAATGCGGGTTTCTAGGCACCGTACGGATGATAGCTGGCGCCAACAGATAACCCTAAACCCCAAACTCTAAACCTTAAACCCTAAATCTTAAACCCTATACACATAAACATTAAACTCTAAACCCTAAACCCCAAACTCTAAACCCTAAACCCTAAACCCTAAACATTAAACTCTAAACCCTAAACATTAAACTCTAAACCCTAAACCCTAACTCAAAATACTAAACCCTTAAGCTAAAAGACTAAATCCTAAATCTAGTACAATAAATCCTAAACCCTAACCCAAAATCCTAAACTGTAAACCCTAAACCATCAACACGAAACCCTAAACTCTAAACCGTAAACCCTAAACCCTAACTCGTAAACCCTAAATTATAAACCCTATAACCCAAATTCGAAATATAAAACCCTAAACAGTTAACCCTAAACGTTAAACCATAAACTCAAAACCCTAAAAACTAGACTCTAACATCTAAACCTTAAACCTAAACCCTAAACCCTAAACCTGTAAATCCTAAACTCTAAACCCTAAACCCTAAACCTTCAACCCTAAATCATAACCCTAAACCCTTAACCTTAAACCCTAAACCCTAAACTTTAAACCCTCATTCGTATATACTAAACACTAAACCCCAAATCCGAAACCCAAAATCCTAAAGCCTAAACCCTTTACCCTAATTCTTTAACTCTAAACCCTAAACTCTAAATCCTATACTCCAAACTCTAACCTCTAAATCGTAACCCCTAAATCCTAAACCCTAAATCCTAAATCCTAAATCCTAAATCCACAACCCTAAACCCTAAATCTTAAACCCTTCAACCCTAAACCCTAAACATTCAACCCTAACCCTAAACCCAATACTCTAAACACTAAACCTTAAACCCTAAACCTTAAATACTAAATACTAAACCCGAAGCCTGAAGCCTTACACCCTACACCATAAACCTAAATCCGAAACCCTAAACCGTTAATCTTAAACCCTAAACTATAAACCTTAATCCCCAAATGATAAAACTTAAACCATAAACACTAAACCTCAAACCCTAAACCTAAAATCCTAAACCCTAAACATCAAACCTTAAATCTTATATGTGTAATCCTAAACCCTAAATCTCAAACCCTTAACCCTAAACCATAAATGCTAAACCCTAAACCCTAAACCCTAAACCCTAAACCCTAAACCCTAAACCCTAAATCCCAAAACCCAAAACCATCAATCTCAAACCCTAAACCCTAAACCCTATATCTAAAATCCTAAACCTTAAAACTCAAAGCCTAAACACCCAAACCCTAAACCTTGAATCCTAAACCTTAAACCTTAAACCCCAAACACATAACCCCAGACACCAAACTCTAAACCCTAAACCCTAAACCCTAAACATTAAACTCTAGACCCTAAACACTAAACCCTAAACCCTAAACACTAAACTCTAAACCATAAAACTTAAACCCGACACCCAAACCCAAAATCCTAAACCCCAAACCCTAAATCTTAAACATTAAACCATAAACCCAAAACCCTCCTAAAGCTAAAAGCCTAAATCCTAAATCTAGAACCCTAAAGCCTAAACTGTAACCCTAAACTGTAACCCTAAACCTTAAACCGTAAACCCTAAACCATAAAAACTAAACCCTAAACTATAAACCGTAAACCCTAAACTTTAAACCATAAACTCGAAACCCTAAAAACTAAACCTTGAACCCTAAGCCCAAAATAAAAAAACCCTATACCATAAACCTTAAACTCTAAACCTAAACCTAAACCCTATACCCTAAACCCGTAAACCCAAAACCCTAAACCCGTAAACCCGTAAATCCTAAACCTTAAACCCGTAAACCCTGAACCCTAACCCCAAAATCATACACTCTAGACCATAAACCTTAATCTGTAAACCCAAAATCTAAACCCTAAACCCTAAACCTATAAACCCTAAACCTGTAAACCCTAAACCTTATACCCTAAACGCGTAAACCCTGAACCCCAACCCCAAAATAATAAACCCTATACTGTAAACCTTAAAATCTAAACCCTAAATCTAAAGCCTAAACCCTAATCCCCTAAACCCTAAACCCTAAACCCTAAACCCTAAACCTTCAACCCTAAACCCTAACCCTAAACCCAAAACCTTAAACCCTAAATCCTAACCTTCAACCCTAAACCCTAACCCTAAACCCAAAACCCTACACCCTAAACCCTAAACCTTAAACTTTAAACCCTCAACCGTAAATTCTAAACACTAAACCCAAACCCAAAACCCAAAATCGTAAAGCCTAAACCATCCCTAATTTTCTAACTCTAAACCCTATATCTCAAACCCTAAAACATAAATCTTAAACCTTAAACCCTAAACCCTTAACCTTAAAACCTAAACCCTCAATCCTAAATTTAGAATCCTAAACCCTTAACCTAAATTTCTAATCCCTAAACCTAAAGCCTAAACCTTTAACACTAAACCCTAACCCTAAACCCTAAACTCTAAACTCTAAACCTTAAATCCTAAACCCTAAACCTTAAACCCTAAACTCTAAACCCTAAATACTAAATACTAAACCCTAAGGCCTAAACCTTACACCCTAAATCCTAAACCTTAAATCATAAACCCTAAATCATAAACCCTAAACCCTAAAACATTAACCCTAAACTTTAAATCCTAAATTCAAAATCCCCAATGCTAAACCCTAAACCCTAAAACTCAAAACCATAAACCATAAATCTCAAACCCTAAACCCTAAACCTTAAACACTGAATCCTAAACCATAAACCCTAAACTCTTAACATTTAACCCTAAACCCTAAATCCTAAACCCTGAACTATAAAACCTAAATCCTAAATCCGAAATATTAAAACCTATACCCTAAACCCTAAACCTTAAACCATAAGCTCAAAACTCTAAAAACTAAACCCTAAACCCTTATCCCAAAATAATAAACCTTATACCATAAACCTTAAACTCTAAACCCGAAACCTAAACCCTAAACCCTAAACCCGTAAACCCTAAACTCTAAACCTTCAACCCTAAACCCTAAACCCTAAACCCGTAAACCTTAACCGTAAACCAAAACTAATAAACCCTATACCATCAACCTTAAACTCTAAAACCTAAACCTAAACCATAGACCCATAAACCCTAAACCCTAAACCCTAAACCTTCAACCCTAAACCCTAAACTTTCAACCCTAAACACTAAACCCTAAAGCCTAAAGCTTAAACTTTAAACCCTCAACTGTAAATACTAAACACTAAACCTTAAACCCCAAACCCAAAATCCTCCACCCTAAACCCTCCCTAATTCTCTAACTCTAAACCCTATATCTCAAAACCTTACACTTAAATCTTAAACCTTAAACCTTAAACCTTAAACCAAAAACCTCAAACCCTAAACCCTAAAGCCTAAACCCTCAATCCTAAATCTAGAATCCTAAACCCTTAACCCTAAACCTAAAATTCTAATCCTAACCCTAAACCCAATACTCTAAACCCTAAACCTTAAACCCTAAACCCTAAATACTAAATACTAAACTCTAAGCCTTAAGTGTTACACCCTACACCATAAACCTAAATCCGAAACCCTAAACCCTTAATCTTAAACCCTAAATCAGAAAACCTTAATCCCAAAATCCTAAAACTTAAACCATAAACACTAAACCTCAAACCCTAAACCTTAAATCCTAAACCCTAAACATCAAACCTTAAATCTTATATCTGTAATCCTAAACCCTAAATCTCAAACCTCTAAATCTCAAACCCTTAACCCTAAACCGTAAATGCTAAACCCTAAACCCTAAACCCTAAACCCTAAACCCTAAACCCTAAACCCTAAACCCAAAACCCTAAACCCTAAACCTTAAATCCCAAAACCCTAAACCATCAATCTCAAACCCTAGACCCTAAACCCTATATCAAAAATCCTAAACCCTAAAACTCAAAGTCTAAATCCCAAACCCTAAACCCTGAATCCTAAAACTTAAACCTTAAACCCTAAACAAATACTCCCAGACCCAAAACTCTAAACCCTAAACCCTAAACCCTACACATTAAACTCTAGACCCTAAACAGTAAACCCTAATCCCTAAACACTAAACTCTAAACCATAAAACTTAAACCCGACACCCGAACCAAAAATCGTAATCCCCGAACCCTAAATCTTAAACATGAAACCATAAACCCTAAACCCTCCTAAAGCTAAAAGCCTAAATCCTAAATCTGGAACCCTAAACCCTAAACTATAACCCTAAACCTTAACCCTAAATCATAAATACTAAACCCTAAACTCTAAACCTTTAACCCAAAACCATAAATCCTAAACCCTAAATTATAAACCCTAAATCTTAAATCCTAAATATTAAACCGTAAACTCTAAACCTTAAACCATAAACTCAAAACCCTAAACACTAAACCCTGAACCCCAACCCCAAAATAATAAACCCTATACCATAAACCTTAATCTCTAAACCCTAAATCTAAATCCTAACCCTAAACCCAAAACCTTCAACCCTAAATCCTAACCTTATACCCTAAACCCTAAACCCTAAACCTTAAACTTTAAACCCTTAACCGTGAATTCTAAATACTAAACCCAAACCCAAAACCCGAAATCCTAAAGCCTAAACCATCCCTAATGCTCTAACTCTAAACCCTATATCTCAAACCCTAAACCTTAAATCTTAAACATTCAACCCTAAACCCAAAACTTGAAACCCTAAACCCTAAACCCTCAATACTAAATCTAGAATCCTAAACCCTAAACCTAAATTTCTAAACCCTAAGCCTAAAGCCTAAACCTTTAACCCTAAATCCTAACCCTAAACCCTAAACTCTAAACCTTAAATCCTAAACCCTAAACATTAAACCCTAAACCCTAAACCCTAAATACTAAATACTAAACCCTTAGCCCTAAAACTTACACCTTACACCATAAACCTAAATCCAAAACCCAAAACCCTAAATTTTAAACCCTAAACGCTAATTGCAAACTATAAATCCTAAACCCTAACCCATGCACCCTAAATCCTAAACCTAAATCATAAACCCTAAACCCTAAAACCTCAACCCTAAACTTTAAATGCTAAATTCAAAATCCACAACGCTAAACCCGAAACCCTAAACCCTAAAACTCGAAACCCTAAACCATAAATCTCAAACCCTAAACACTGAATCCTAAACCAACTATCTTAATTCTCAAACCCTAAATGCTAAACCCTAAACCCTAAATCTAAAATAATGAACCGTACACCATAAACCCTAAACTCTATACCTTTAACCCCAAACCCTAAATCCTAAACCCTAAGCTATAAACCCTAAATCCTTCATCTGAAATATTAAAACCTAAATCCTAAACCCTAATCCTTAAACCATAAACTCAAAACCCTAAAAACTAAACCCTAAACCCTAATCCCAAAATAATAAACCCTATACCATAAACCTTAAACTCTAAATCCGAAACCTAAACCCTAAACCCTAAACCCTGAACCTTCAACCCTAAACCTTAAACCCTAAACCCGTAAACCTTAAACCCTAAACCAAAAATAATAAACCCTATACTATAAACCTTATACTCTAAATCCGAAACCTAAACCCTAAACCCTAAACCCTAAACCCTAAACCCTAAACCTTCAACCCTAAACCCTAACCTTAAACCCTAAACCTTTAACCTTAAACCCTAAACCCTACAGCCTAAAGCTTAAAATTTAAACCCTCAACCGTAAATACTAAACATTAAACCCCAAACCCCAAACCCAAAATCCTAAACCCTAAACACTCCTGAATTCTCTAACTCTAAACCCTATGTCTCAAACCAAAATCTTAAACCTTAAACCCTAAACCCTAAATCTAAAACACTATACCGGAAACCTGAAATCTTACACTAATCTTTAAATTCTAAACCCTAAATCTGAAAACCTAAACTTTAAATCTACTACCGAAAACCCGAAACCCCTAACTCTAAACCTTAAACACTAAACCATAAACCCCAAACCCTAAACCCTTAACCTTAAAGCCTAAACCCTCAATCCTAAATCTAGAAAGCTAAACACTGAACCTAAAACTCGAAACCCTCAACCTTAAACTCTAAACCTTTAACCCTAAATCCTAACCCTAAACCCTAATCCTTCAACCCTAAATCCTAACCCTAAACCCTAACCCCTAAAACCTAAACCTTAAATCCTAAATCCTAAACTCTAAATCTTCAACCCTAAACCATAAACCTTAAACCTTAAAACCTAAACACTAGACCTTAAACCCTAAACCTTAAATCCTAAACCCAAAACACCAAACCTTAAATCCTAAATATAAAATCCTAAACCTAAACACTAAATCTCAAACCCTGAACCCTAAACTTTACACTCTAATTCCTAAACATTAAACCCTAATCCCTAAACCCTAAACAATAAAACTTAAACCCTAAATCTAAACCCTATACCCTAAACCTTAAATCCTAAATCTAAAACCCTATACCCCAAACCTGAAATCCTACACCCTAAATGATTTGCCCTAATCCTCAAATTCTAAACCCTAAATCTAAAAACCTAAACTTTAAATCTTAAACCCTAAACCCTAAATCTACAACCCAAAACCCTAAATCCCTAACTTTAAACCCGAAACACTAAAGCATAAACCCTACACCCTAAACCCTAAACCCTAAACCCTCAATCCTAATTCTAGGAAGCTGATGAGATTATGCCAAGCAAGGAACTTGGATCAGAACTACACGAGGATGAGGAGAACCACAAGGATCAAGGGAAGCAGCTTGTACCCGAGCAAGGACATACAGATTTGCACATTCCCCTTGGCCCCATCACTCGGTCAAAATCTCCTCAACACTACCTCGGGCGATTTAGGTAATGCTAATCCAACCACATTTGTTGTGATACAAGCTATCTAAATGTTTGTCAAGAGAGGTGGAGGGACTTGTACTCTTTTTCCCTTCATTTGGTTTTGTCCCAGTGGGTTTTCCAAACAAGACTTTTAATGAGACAAGGCCTCACCACTTTACCAAAGCCTGTTGACAAAACCCAAGCCCATGTTCTTCTTCAAGCCGCGGCAACACATCTTCTTCTTTAACCTAAAACACTAAACCCTAAACCCTAAACCTTAAACCTTAAACCCTAAACACTAAATCTTAAACCCTTGACCTTAAACCCTAAATCCTAAACCTTAAACCCTTAACTCCAAACCCTAAATCCTAAATCTTAAAGCCTAAATCCTAAATCTAGAACCCTAAACCCTAAATCGTAATCCTAAACTCTAACCCAAAATCCTAAACCCTAAACCCAAAAACGTTAAACCCCAATAACCTAACCCTAGACCCCAAACTGCAAACCCTAAACCCTAAACCCTAAACCCTAAACATTAAACTCTAAACTCTAAACCCTAAACACTAAAACTCTAAACCTTAAAACTTAAATCCTAAACCCCAACCCAAAATCCTAAACCCCTTACCCTAAATCTTAAAACTTAAACCATAAACCCTAAACCCTAAATCCTAAACCCTAAAGATAAAAGCCTAAATCCTAAATCTAGAACCTTAAACAGTAAACATTAAACCCTTCACCGTAAATACTAAACACTAAACCCCAAACCCCAAACTCGAAATCCTAAAGCCTAAACCCTCCCTATTCTCTAACTCTAAGCACTATATCTCACACCCTAAAGTTTTAATATGAAACCTTAAACCCTAAATCCAAAACCTGAAACCCTAAACCCTAAAACCTAAACCGTCAATCCTAAATCTAGAATCCTAAATCCTAAACCTAAAATTCTAAAACTTAACCCTAAACCCTAAACCTTCAACCCTAAATCCTAACCCTAAACCTTAAACTCTAAACCCTAAACCCTACCCTAAACTCTAAATTTCAAACCCTGAACCCTGAACCTTAAACGCTAAATCTTAACTCTAGAACCCTAAACCCTAATATCCAAACTCTAAACCCTAAACCCTAACCCCTAAACCTTAAATCCTAAACCTAAAATCATAAACCTTAAATCATAAAACCTAAACCCTTAACTTTAAATCCTGAATTCAAAATCCACATCCTGAAACCCTAAACCCTAAATCTCAAACCCTGAACCTTAAACCCTAATTCATAACTCTAAACTCTAAACCTTCAATCCCAAAACCCTAAACCATAAATCTCAAATCTTAAACCCTAAACCCTATATCAGAAATACTAAACCCTAAAACTCAAACCCTAAACCCTAAACCCTAAACCCTGAATCCTAAACCAACTATCCTAGTTCTCAAAACCTAAACGCTAAACCTTAAACCCTAAATGTAAAATATTGAACCCTAAACCATAAACCCTAAACACTGAACCCCGAAACCTAAACCCAAAACCTAAATTTCAAACCATGAACCCTAAACTCTAAATCCAGAACCCTATACCCCAAACTGGAAATCCCGACACCCAAAATCCTTTACTCTTATTCTTAAATTCTAAAGCCTAAATCTAAAAACCTAAACTTTAAATCTCAAACCCTAAACCCTAAATCTAAAACCCAAAACCCTAAACCCCAAACTCTAAACCCTAAAAACTAAACCTTAAACCCTAAACACTAAACTCTAAACCCTAAAACTTAAACCCAAAACCCTAACCCAAAATCCTAAACCCCTAACCCTAATTCTTAAAACTTAAACCATAAACCCTAAACCTTAAACCCTAAAGCCAAAAGCCTAAATCCTAAATCTAGAACCCTAAACCCTAAACTTTTAACCCTTAACCGTAAATACTAAACACTAAACCCGAAACCCAAAACCTGAAATCCTAAAGCCTAAACCCTCCCTAATTCTCTAACTCTACACCCTATATCTTACACCCTAAATTTAAATCTTAAACCTTAAACCCTAAATCCAAAACCTGAAACCCTAAACCCTAAAGCCTAAACCCTCAATAATAAATCTAGAATCCTAAACCCTAAACCTAAAATTCTAAACCCTAACCCTAAACTCTAAACCTTCAACCCTAAATCCTAACCCTAAACCCTAAATCGAAAAAACTAAACCCTAAACCTGAAACCCTAAATCCTGAAACCTAAACCATAAACACTAAACCTTAAACCCTAAACCTTAAATCGTAAACCCTAAACATCAAACCATAAACCCTAAACCCTAAACTTTAAACCTTAAACATTAAAATGTAAACCCTGAACACTAAACCCTAAACACTAAACCTAAAAACTCAAACCCAAACCCTAAAACCTAAACCTTAAACCCTAAATCTTAAATCTAGAACCCTAAACCCTAATATCCAAACTCTAAACCCTAAACCCTAACCCCTAAATCCTAAATCCTAAACCTAAAATCAAAAACCTTAAATCATAAACCGTAAATCATAAAACCTAAACCCTTAACTTTAAATCCTGAATTCAAAATCGACATCCTGAAACCCTAAACCCTAAAAGTCAAACCCTAAACCTTAAACCCTAAATCATAAATCTAGAACCCTAACCCTAATATCCAAACTCTAAACCCTAAACCCTAACCCCTAAACCCTAAATCCTAAACCTAAAATCATAAACCTTAAATCATAAACCGTAAATCATAAAACCTAAACCCTTAACTTTAAATCCTGAATTTAAAATCCACATCCCTCAACGCTAAGCCCTATATCTCAAACCCTGAACCTTAAACCCTAAATCACAAACCATCAACCCTAAACCCTTAACTCTAAACTCTAAACCTTAAATCCCAAAACCCTAAAAAATAAATCTTAAACCCTAAACCCTAAACCCTAAACCCTATATCCGAAATTCTAAACCCTAAACTCAAATCCTAAATCCTAAACCCTAAACCCTGAATCCTAAAACAACTATCCTAGTTCTCAAACCCTAAACGCTAAATCCTAAACCCTAAATCTAAATAATGAACACTAAACCATAAACCCTAAACCCTAAACCCCGAAAGCTAAACCCCGAACACAAAATCTCAATCCTTGAACCCTAAACCCTAAATCTAGAACCCTATACCCCAAACCCGATATCCTAAACCCTAAATCTTTTACCCTACTTCTCAAAATCTTAAGCCTAAATAAAAAAACCTAAACTTTAAATCTCAAACCCTAAAACCTAAATCTAGAACCCAAAACCCTAAACCCCTAACTCTAAACCCTAAATACTAAACCTCAAACACTAAACCTTAAACCCTAAAGCCTAAACCCTCAATTCTAAATCTAGGAAGCTAAACCCTCGACCTAAAACTTTAAACCCTCAACCATAAACTCTAAACCTTTAACCCTATATCCTAACCCTAAACCCTAAACCTTCAACCCTAAATACTAACCCTAAACCCTATACCTTAAACCCTAAACCCTAAACCTTAAACCCTAAACCCTAAATACTAAACACTAAACTCCTCTTGCAGATGGCTAAAAGGTCAAGCGAAAGGGGGGAGAAAAAGGGCAAGGAGCTCTAAGAAGAAGATCATTTTGATAAACCATATGTAGATTCTCTCCAATACCAAAGACTAGTGGGTAAGCTTATCTATCCGACTTCAACAAGAACTGACTTATGTTTTGCTGTGAATCAGGTGAGTCAATACATGCAAAAACCCACAGTCTACCATTGGAACATGGTGGACAAGGCATATGGATGGGAAAGAATGCGAATGCCGAGATTGTTGGTTATTGTGATGCAGACAACACTGGTGACACGAATGATAGGATGTCAACCACTGGATATTGCACATTCATTGGAGGGAATTTGGTGACATGGAAGTCTAAGAAGCAGAAGGTAGTGTCATGTTCAAGTGCTGAATCCGAGTATAGAGGAATGAGGAAGCTCACTTGGCTTAAGGCACTACTCAGAGATCTAGGCATTGAAAACACAAGACTCATCACCATGCATTATGATAATCAAGCTGCTATACACATTGCCAGCAACTCTTCGTTTGACGAGAGGACCAAGCACATAGAAGTTAACTGCCACTAAGTTCGAGAGAAGATCAAAGAAGGAGTCACAACCATGCTTTACAAGAAGAGAAGATCAACTAGCAGACATCTTCACCAAAGTTGCGAGGCTTAAGGTTTGCAAACACATCTTAGACGTTATGCTTTTTTTCTCATCATAGATCATGTCCAAGCTTAGTCTTTGTTCACCGAAGGCTAAGCTTGAGGGAGAGTATTGACAAAAGGCATTACGTGCAGGAGGCCATGTACTATTCATCCCGAGACCCAAGATTACTATTCATCCCAGAGTATTAAGAAAAGGCATTCCGTGTAGAAAGCTGGGTACTATTCATCGAGGGTACTATTCATCCCGAGACGTGAAGAATACTATTCATCCCATGAGTCTTCGTCTTCACGCCAGTAATGTCACTATTCATGCAATAAACTGCGTTTCATTATTGCTGTAGTTTTCCATTTAGGGTTTTCTCCTTCTTCTATAAAAGGAGGAAACCCCTTTTTCTTGTACCCTAAACTCCATTCCAAACCTTAATCCTAAATCCTAAATATTAAAACCTTAAACCTTATACTCAAAACCCTAAAAAAGAAACCCTAAACCTAAATCCTAAACCCGTAAACCTTCAACCCTAAACCCTAAACCCTAAACCTTTAACCCTAAAGCCTAAACCTAAACTCTAAACCTTCAACCCTAAACCCTAAACACTAAATCTTAAACCCTAAACCTTAAACTTTAAACCCTCAACCATAGATACTAAACACTAAACGTCAAACCCCAAACCCCAAATCCTAAAGCCTAAACCCTCCCGAATTCTCTAACTCTACCCAAAACCTAAAACCGTACACCCTAAACCCTAAGCCCTCAATCTTAAATCTAGAATCCTAAACCCTAAACCTAAAATTCTAAACTCTAACCCTAAACCCTAAACTACAACCCTAAATCCTAACCCTAAACCCTAAATACTAAATACTAAATCTCTAAGCCTTAAACCTTACACCCTAAACCATAAACAGAAACCCTAAACCCTAAATTTTAAACTCTAAACCCTAAACGTTAAACCCTAAATCCCTATATCTTAAATCCTAAACCCAAAACATCAAACCTTAAATCTTAAATCTGCAATCCTAAACCCTGAACCCTACCGTAAACTCTAAACCCTAAACATTAAATCCTAAACCCTGAACACTAAAGCCTAAACACTAAACCTAAAAACTTAAACCCAAACCCTAAATCCTAATTTTTAAACCTAGAACCCTAAACCCTAAACTCCAAACTCTAAACCCTAAACCCTAACCCCTAAACCCCAAATCCTAAACCTTAAATAATAAACCCTAAATCATAAACCCTAAACCCTAAAACCTAAAACCTAAACTTTAAATGCTAACTTCAAAATCCACAACCCTAAACCTTAAATCTCAAACCCTGAACCCTAAACCCCAAATCATAAACCCTAAACCTTAAACCCGTAACTTTAAACTCTAAACCCTAAATCCCGAAACCCTAAACCAGAAATCTCAAACCCTAAACCCAAAATCCTAAACCTTGAATCCTAAACCAACTATCATAATTCTCAAACGCTAAACCCTGAATCCTAAACCTTGAATCCTAAACTAACTATCCTAATTCTAAAACCCTAAACGCTAAACCCTAAAACCTAAACCCCGAAACCTAAACCCCAAACCCAAAATCTCAAACTTTGAACCCTAAACCCTAAATCTAGAACCTTATACCCCAAACCCGAAATCCTAAACCACAAATCCTTTTTCCTAATTCTCAAATTCTAAACCCTAAATAAAAAACCTTAACTTTAAATCTCAAACCCTAAACCCTAAATCTAGAACCCAAAAGCCTAAAACTCTAACTGAAAACCCTAAACCCTAAACCCTAAACCCCAAACCCTAAACTCTAAACCCTAAACCTTAAACCCTAAACCCTAAACCCTAAACCATAAAGCCTAAAACCACAATCTTAAATCTAGAATGCTAAAACCTAAACCTAAAACTCTAAACCCTCAATCCTAAACTCTAAAGCTTTAACCCTAAATCCAAGCCTAACACCTAAAAATTCAACCTTAAATCCTAACCCTAAACCCTAAACCTGAAACCCTAAACCTTAACCCTAAACACTAAACCTAAAACCCTAAACCCTAAATACTAAACACTAAACCCTAAACCTTAAACCTTACACCCTTTACCATAAACCTAAACCCTAAACCCTAAACCTTAAATCTTTAACCGTAAACCCAAAACCCTAAACCTTAAACTTTAAATCCTAAGCACTAACCCCTAAATACTAGACCTTAAACCCTAAACCTTAAATCCTCAACCCAAAACACCAAACCTTAAATCCTAAATATAAAATCCTAAACCCTAAACCCTAAATCTCAAACTCTGAACCCTAAACCTTACACTCTGAATGCTAAATATTACACCCTAAACCCTAAACCCTAAACACTAAAACGTAAACCTTAAACTTAAACCCTAAACCTTCAACCCTAAATTCTAAATCTAGAACCCTAAACCCTAAACTCCAAACTCTAAACTCAAAACCCTAAAGCCTAAATCCTAAACCTTAAACCCTAAATCTTAAATCCAAAATCCATAACCCTAAACCCTAAATCTCAAATCTTGAACCCTAAACCCTAAATCATAAACCCTAAACCCTAAACCCTTAACTCTAAACACTAAACTCTAAATCCCCAAACCCTAAACCATAAATCTCAAACCGTAAACCCTAAACCCTATATACGAAATCCTAAACCCTAAATCTAGAATCCTAAACAGTAATATTAAACCATATACCCTAAACCCTAAACCCTAAATCCTAAAACCTCTATCCTAATTCTCAAACCCTAAACCTTAAACCATAAATCTCAAACCTAATAACATGATTTTTAGTATCTCAGGTTCAATTCCTCAAGGCTATCATGTCATTGCAGCAAATGAGGTGTCAATCTAAATGGGTGTGTTGTGATGCAATCCAGATGTAATCAAATGCACTTAATTCAAGCGACATAGATAGTTCTTCCATAACCTTACAACTCTAAGTTGCAGAAACAAATAGAAACTAAACAGAATGAAAAATCAAGCAACGCAAAACCAGAATATTAATTAATAAGAAGCAAGGCCTTAAGGATGGGGTTAATGGATCTGTGATTCCTTCTAATCTTTCTTAGATGCTTAATCAACTTCATAGAAGCTATCCCTAGACGATGAACATCATAAAAAAGTGAACCCACTCGTGATGTATATCGACAAACCTATGCTACTTCCTAATCCTAACACCTATTCAATGAGAAAAAGAGCAGGTATCAATGAAACATAGCATAAGCAAGTATTAAGAAACAGTTCATCAATGTTAACATGCAACTAAAACTACCAATCTCTTGGTGCAAAATCATAAATCTCTGGCATTAGTTGGTCAGACATTTCATCAAACACCTTCCTGATGTCAAATGTCTGGGATCTAATTCCAAGGGGTTAGCAAGGAATAGCATTACAAACACCTAATCCATAAGGGATCTATTCAATTACAAGCTTAAACATCTAAGGAGATTAGAATTCCTACATAAATCTACCCCATCCTCAAGAACCCTATTTCACTACTCAGAAATCAATGAAAAAGGCTCAAACCTAGAAATTGAAATAAAGTGCATAATTGAGATTCAGGATGATGAGATATTTTCAGGCTTTTGCCTTCTTTTTTTTTTGTATTCTTAGAGCCTATTATATTTCTTTTTAAACTCCCAAATCTTTTACTAGATTAGTGACTTAACATATCCCTCTTCTCGAAACTTTTTCCCTTTTCTTTCTTTTCTTTTTGACAGACTCCAGCGTAAAATATCAACCACTCGGTTTGCGTAACTTGACTTGGCAGACCGAATTCATCCTACCGTGTTCACTACCGGAGTTAAAGTTCCTAGTCTATTCCCACCCAGAATCAAGCTCCCACCTATTCCTATCTTGTTCAAAGATTGTGAACCAGAACTATATGAGAAACGATCCTTCTCGGCTCCAACCTAATACGTTCTACCAAGCTATATCCATGAAATAGGCCCCACACACACTGAGAAAAATGATGGCTTGAAAGAAAGGTTTAGGTAAAGATTAAAGGGAATCTACTTGGATTAACAAAGGGTGGTAAAAGGAGAAAGATAATCATAGTATAAATGGTATCCATGAGTTTAGATTAAAAGCATAAACATGATAATTGCAAATCAAGATTAGTATCTAATAATTAGGGAATGATTTTAAATCACAGTATGCTTTAGCTAAAACCAAATGTCAAGCAATGCAGTCAAATTATGGTTCTACCTTACGCTTCAAGCCATATGACAAGCATCACAGAACTACAAACCAGGTCATTAACGTTATCAATTTGAGCAGCATGCTAGCAAGGTTATGATCATCATTATCCCCTATACAAAGATGATGACTAAGAGTATGCAAAATTTGAAATAAGAAAAAAGTCAACAATGTCAAGTACATCTTAAAACCTCCCCCAAACTTAAATTACAGAGTCCCTTATGTAATAAAAATTCAAAGGAGAGTTCAAGAATCAAAAGAAATTTACACTAAATGCGATGGTATTTACAATGAAGGGTTGGAGTTGTTATCTCAAGGTTGGTTAAAGAATTGGTCAAAGTAGGCCATGCTTTTCGAGAAGTGTACAAGTTGGTGAGATCTTCGTAGAACTTTCGCTAATCGATATGGCATCGAGACTACCCTCCCTCGCCTAGTGGAACTGACTTCTCTTTCTCTCTGGTTCTCCAACTGATCCAATCGGACACTTTTTGGCCCGGGTTAGAGGGACCCACTTTTTCAACGAGGCCTTAAGGATGGACTTCCTTTTTCCCTGAAGCCCTTTGATTTGGCTTTTCATCCCTTTTAGAGAATCCTTAAGCTCCTTATCCGTGCTCTTCAGGAAGTTCACTTCAAATGTGATGAAGCCTATTTCTTCAGCACATTGCCCATCCTCCAATGCTTCTGGCTCATTATCGTAGAAGTGGACATTCGGGGTGGCAAGGAACTGGCAGGTCTTTTCCTTGTACCCAGCAAAAGGACTGTGATGTAATCTACTTTTGCTGCTAAAATGTTGAGGATCACTATTTGCTACAGTTTTTCATCTTAGGGCTTCCTTCTTCCTCTATAAAAGGAGGAGCCTACCCTTGTATTTTTAACCTAATTTTTTCTCTTCTTTTATTTTCGCCTGCCATGGCTGTGCCTCTCCTTCTCTATTCTCTCTTCATAGTTCATCAAATCTCAGTTACTATTCCGCATTAGTATCCTAAAATCTCATGGTATCAGAGCAGGTTATTAATTTTTGAATCTTATTCTCTCATTTCTACGGTTACAAATCTCTTAATTGCTGGGTTTTGTCATTATTGGCATCAGACATGATTTCTTCGAAAATCCGGGCTTTGTTTAGCAAATCTTGTATTTCAATCTAGGATTCTCTCGTATTTCTCAATCTTGTAGTGTTTCTTGGAAAATCTGGGGCTTTCTTTAGCTAATCTTGTATTTCTCAATATGGGATTCAATCTGGTGCTTCTCAATCTGGGATTATTTCTTGGAAAATTTGGGGCTCAATCTGGTATTCAATATGTGATTCCTATAATATATGTCGTTTAGGTCCTTATTTCTCTCGTGCTTATGTTTTTAGAAAAAGAGAAGATTGGAGAAATCTTCAGATGTTTTACCACCCGATCCAGAGATAAGCTCCTTGTTTCTAATAGATGGCGCGATGGTGCTCGTGAGGAATATCACCGCCATCCTTTCCTTGTTTCTCATGTTCTTGCTTCGATCTTAAATACCATAATTCCGTTTACTTGTTCGTGTACTGACTCTTCTTGTCTTCAGGCTGTCACTGACTATTACGACAATGGATAGTACTATGAGTCCCTTTTTGTATCATCTACTCCCACTCAGGAAGTCGAGGCTGCTAAAATGGAAATCTCAGACTTGGAGCAAGTTAATCGGGGTCTGAACAAAGCTTCTGAAAAAGACACTAAGAAATTGGAGCACCTGGAAAGATTGGAAAGAGAGTTTGACGACGCAAGGGCAGCTAATAAAGCGAACAACCAAAGGATTCCAGGGCAGCTAATAAAGTCCACATCTTCGTCATTGAAAAAAGATCTGAGTGACGCCAAGGCTAAGTCGATTAATTGGCTTTAAGGAGTGACTCCCTGGTTTGTCTTGGGACCACAACGTTTTGTAGTGGGCTTGATTAGCTAATAAATAAGTAAATGGGAAAGCTAATGAGTTCCTGAGCCAAGCTGCTGAATACATCAAGGCTTTGGAGACCCAATTGCGTCTCAAGGCTGATATGAATGATTTGAAGACCAATCTTACACTCCTTGGCTAGCTTACTGATGGAGATACCACCATTGACAGCAAAAAAATCAAAGTGGAAGCTTTTTCCAGCTATATGTTTTGAGCTTCATCAGTTCGCTTTGGCTTTTGCAGACTCTCCTCGACTTCCTGAATCAAATCTCGGTCTTCCTGAAGACGAAGGTCTCCGGCCATCTACTGAAGTTCCTAAGAGCTTTTTCATTGGGAGTCTCTTATTGCGAAAAGGCATTCCATGTTTAAGGAGGGTGTGATGTAATTTACTTTTCTTGCTAAAATGCTGAGGATCACTATTTGCTACAATTTTGCAATTTAGGGCTTCCTCCTACCTCTATAAAAGGAGGAGCCTACCCTTGTATTTTTAACCTAATTTTTTCTCTTCTTTTATTTTCTCCAGCCATGGCTGCACCTCTCCCTCTCTATTCTCTCTTCATAGTTCATCAAATCTCAGTTACTATTCCGCATTAGTCTCTTAAAAGCTCATGGTATCAGAGCAGGTTATTAATTCTTGAATCTCATTCTCTCATTTCTACGGTTACAAATCTTTTAATTGCTGGGTTCTGTTCGTAATGGCTGGGTACTGTACATCATTTCTTAAAAAATCTGGGGCTTTCTTTAGCTAATCTGGTATTTCTCAATCTGGGATTCAATCTGGTATTTCTCAATCTGGGATTATTTCTCAATCTGGTAGTGTTTCCGAAAACTCGGGGCTTTTGAGCTAATATAGTTTTTCTCAATCTGGGATTTAATCTGGTGTTTCTCAATCCGGGATTATTTCTTGGAAAATCTGGGGCTCTCTTTTGCTAATCTGGTAATTTTCAGCAAAGGTTCAGCTAGAGTAGATTGATTGTGTTGTGTTTTCTCGGTGAAGTTCACAGTTATCATCCTTACTCAAATATCTATGTTTTAAGGCATGGATTCTTCAAAACCTATTGTTGTTCCGGTTACCCTCAAAGGAGTGAATTACTTGCTTTGGGCTAGAACTACCAAGACAGCTCTTTGTTGTCGTGGACTTTGGAGTCACATTGAATAAAGATGGAAAGGAAAACATTGACATTGCAAGCTCCGAGGATGTGAAATGGTTCCAAGAGGATCAAAGTGTTCTTGTTTGCTTCAAAACTCACAGGAAGCTCCAATAATAGAAGCTTACTCTTACTATGAAACGGCTAAGGAATTGTGGGACACTCTTCAGAATGTCTATGGGAATGTGTCTAACCTTACCCGTGTATTTGAAGTGAAGAAAGCGATCAATAGTCTGAGCCAGGAAGATCTAGAGTTCACGAACCATTGTGGACAATGCAGTTCACTATGGGCATATTTGGAGGTGCTTAGGCGATTCTCGGTGGATCCGCAATCCTCAAGGAAAGAAGCTTAACAAGACAAGGTCTTTGGACTTCTTCTCACATTGAACCCAGCATTCAATGATCTGATCAAGCATATCCTTAGGGCTGAGAAGTTACCAAGCCTGGAGGAAGTGTGCTCTCAAGTATAACGTGAATAAGGCTCGGTGGGACTCTGTATTGGAAAAGAAGAAATGGTCATGGCACATAAGGCAACATTCAAGCATGAAGACCGAAAGACTTTGGTCTGTGATCATTGCAAGAAAAGGGCTCACATCAAGGACAAATGTTGGATTCTTCATCCACATCTCAAGCCGGCCAAGTTCAAAGCTTAAGCAAACATCTCTCAAGAAACTTCATCAAGCACAAGTTCTCATGCTCAAGCAGGATCAGCTAAGCAAGAAGAGGAGCTTGCTATGGTTACTTACACCAATGACTTTGTGAGAAAGTCAGACCTGGAGGTCTGACGCCCTCATCACGTCCCCAAATGCTTCCAACAACAAGGAATCCAAAGATCACCTATTTAGCCTCTTTACCAAATTCACAAAGTAAAACCTTAAATTTTTGATTCTGGTGCTTCTCATCACATGATTACCTGCTAGTGGAAATGTGGTAATTGCAAATGGTGAAAAAGGCAACCAATGACCTTAAATGTTATGCTATATTTGGTCCTAACAGCTTTCATTTCCAGGATATTGAAAGTGGAAAGGTTCTTGGAGAAGGGAACACTAAGAGGGATTTATACACTCCATGGGATTCTCCAACCATGAAAAACTAAACCTCTTTCTTTTAAATCTTGTTATGCTGTTACTTCAAATAAATTGTGGCATGATAGACTTCACCACCCACATGCTCCCCGCATTAGAAATAATGTTATCCCATGTTGTTTTTGGATCATAATAATTGTGAAGCTTGTATTCTCGAAAGCATTGTTAAACTGTTTTTCCTAAGTCCTCAACTATACATGAAAAATGCTTTGACCTTGTGCATTCAGATGTATGGACTGCTCCATGCTTATATAGGGACAATAATAAATACTATGTGACATTTATTTATGAAAAATCAAAATACATATGGATCACATTTGTGAATTTTCAATGATATGTTACTAACCAATTTAATGCCAAGATTAGGGTACTTAGGTCAGAAAATGGTGGAGAATATACCAGCCACAAGTTCAAAGAGCACTTAGCCAAACATGGGATTCTGCACTAAACTAACTGTCCCTACACACCACAACAAAATGGTGTAGCTAAAAGGAAGAATAGAAATCTTATGGAGGTGGCTAGATCCATGATGTTTCACACCAATGTACCAAGGAGATTTTGGAGTGATGCAGTTATGTCAGCCTGTTATCTCACCAATAGGATACCAACAAGAATCCTAAGTGATAATGCTCCATTTCAGGTATCAAATCAAACCAAACCCTCCATTGACCAGTTACGAGTTTTTGGGTGTGTTTATTTTGTACTAAGACGAGGTGAACTAAGGGATAAGCTAGAAGCCAAGAGCACAAGATGCATGTTTCTTGGCAACTTTACGACTTAAAAGGGCTACAAGTGCTATGACTTCTCAAGAAACCGAACCATTGTGTCAAGGGATGTCAAGTTAATTGAGCACCAGGGTTACTATGACAAGAAGGATTGGGATAGCTTGAAGGATTTGGCAAGATCTCCACCAGACAGAGCTTCTACTCTTCATCACCTCCTGAGTCATCTTGGAAATCCTCCTCCACGAAAAGATCACTCAAACAATACCGGAACAAATCAACAAGGGTTGGAAACTCCGGAAACAACAACCCATACAAACACCGAGAATATTCATGAAGCTTCAAACACCATGGGAGACATTGGAACCACTCATGAGGAACAAAACTCACTTGACATGGAACAAGATCAAGATTAAGATGAGGGAGTTGCTACTGAAGAAGTGGTTCAAGAAGATCAGCACCATGGAGTGGATCCAGAACTAAATCGTCCTCTTAGGAGGAGTATAAGACAAAATTTTGGTCCAGAGCACTAGAAGCAAACTAGAGTCTACTTCAATAATCAAGTTGTATCCCATCCAATACAAGTTGTATCTTCACTTGCCCTCTTGCCAGCTTCTCATCAAGCCTTCCATGGGAAAATTGATGATCATTGGACTCCCAAGAGGTATGAAGAAGCCAAAGAAAGTGACGAATGGCTGGAAGCAGTTGATGATGAGAAAGGTGATATGGAAAGGAATCATACATGGGATGAAGCAGATCCACCTCCAGGAAAGAAGGCTTTTCACTATCAAGTATCTAAGCAATGAAGATATTGAGAGGTACAAAGTAAGGTTGGTGGCCAGAGCATTCGTAGAAATCTATCGTGTGGACTACACGGATACATTTGCTCCGGTAGTTAAGCTCCATACAGTTATAGTTGTTTTGTCCTTAGCAACAAATCTTGATTGGGAAGTATGGCAAATGGACGATAAGAATGCCTTCTTACAAGGCTTAACTTGAAGAAGAAGTGTATATGACACCACCACTAGGCCTTCAAGACTTCATTGCACCCGGGAAGGTTCTAAGGATCAGGAAAGCTATCTATGGGCTAAAGCAACTTCCAAGGGCATGGTACCACAATCTCAAGACAACCTCCAAGAGAAAGGATTCAAGAAATCTAGAACTGATCATACCTTGTTCACTCTTCAAAGCCTCGAAGGAATCATCGTTGTCTTAGTATATGTGGATGACCTTATCAGTTTTGGCAATGATAAGGAAGGTATTCAAGAAAATAAATCTTTTCTTAAGATTATCTTTGATATTAAGGACATTGGAGAACTAAAATACTTTCTAGGGATTGAAATTTGCCGCTCTCCAGAAGACTTATTTCTTTCACAAAGAAAGTATGCTCTTGATTTGTTGAATGACACAGGAAAAATTGGAGCTAAACCAGCCAAAACTCCTCTTGAAGATGGCTATAAGGTCAAGCAAAAGGGGGAGAAACAGTACAAGAAGGATCTCCAAGAAGAAGATCCATTAGACAAACAATATGCAGATCCTCTCCAATACCGAAGACTAGTGGGTATGCTTATCTATTTGATGCTAAGAAGACCTGCCTTATGTTTTGATGTGAACTAGGTGAGTCAATACATGCGAAAACCCACCATCTATCATTGGAACATGGTGGAGAGGATACTTAGATACCTCGAAGGGAGTGCGAGACAAGGCATATGGATGGGAAAGAATGAGAATGCCGAGATTGTTGGTTAGTGTGATGCAGACTATGCTTTGACACGAATGATAGGAAGTCAACTATTGGATATTGCATATTCATTAGAGGAAATTTGGTGACATGGAAGTCTAAGAAGCAGAAGGTAGTTTCACGTTCAAGTGCTCAATCTGAGTATAGAACAATGAGGAAGCTCACGGAATAACTTATTTGGCTCAAGGCACTACTCAAAGATTTAGGGATTGAAACCACAAGATCGATCACCATGCATTATGACAACAAAACGTTATACGATTACCAGCAACTCAGTGTTTCACGAGAGAACCAAGCACATAGAGGTTGACTGCCACAAAGTTCTAGAAAAGATCAAAAAAGGAGTCACATTACCATGTTTACAAGAAGTGAAGATCAACTAGCAGACGTTTTCACCAAATCTGCGAGTCTTAAGGTTTGCAAACACATCTATAGCAAACTAGGACTTATGGATCCAACTCACCCTTCATCATATCCCCTACTCATAGACGTTATGCTCGTTTCCTCAGTTTATAGCCTTGGCAATGATTCCTTCTGCAATGAGTACCTTCAATGTATAAAGAGTTGAAAGAATTAATCATATCTCTGATTCCTCTATTAAGTCATCCTTCCCCATGATCAAGAAAGCTGTCCATCAATTATGTCAAACTTCATCACATCTCTGATTCCAATTACACCAAAGGAAGTTCACTAAGATTAGCTGAGTCTCAAACTTAAAGAAACTGAAACCTCTACCAAGAAAAGCTCAAACTTCTTTGCAAAAGCTGGTGAGGTAAAGAAAGCTCTAACTTCTAAACAACCTTTACTCTTGTTTGTTTTCAAAGAAGCTCTTACAAGCTTATCTAACCTTGCACCGGTGCTGCCGAGTGAGTTGAAATCTCTATTGTAGGAGTATGAGGACGTGTTCCCTGAAAACAATCCAGAGGAGCTGCCACCAATTAGAAGCATTGGACACCAAATTGATTTCATACCGGGTTCAGCCCTTCCAAACCGTCCAGCATATGGAGCTAATCCTGTGGAGACTAAAGAGCTGCAAAGACAAGTCAATGAGCTTATGGAGAAAGGCCATATCCGAGAAAGCATGAGTCCTTGTGCTGTACCAGTTCTGCTCGTACCTAAAAAAGATGGTAGATGGTGCATGTGCGTTGATTGCAGAGCTATCAATAATATTACGGTGAAGTATCGACATCCCATACCTAGATTAGATGATATGCTTGATGAGTTAAACGACTTTAGAATTTTTTCTAAAATTGATTTAAAAAGTGGCTATCATCAGAAGGGCATGAATGGAAAACTGCATTTAAAACGAAACATGGTTTATATGAATGGTTAGTAATGCCATTCGGGCTCAAAAATGCACCTAGTACATTCATGAGATTAATGAATCACATTCTGAGATCATTCATAGGTGTTTTTGTTCTAGTATATTTTAATGATATTCTGATTTACAACAAAAGCCTAGGAAAACATGTTAATCATTTGCAATCTGTTTTGGACGTGCTTAGAAAGGAAAAACTGTTTGCTAATTTTAACAAATGTACATTTGGAGCAGATCACCTTATTTTTTTAGGTTTTTTGTGAGTGCAGAAGGGATCAAAGTAGATGACAAGAAGGTCAAGGCGATTCGACACTGGCCTAGTCCAAAATCAGTAGGGGAAGTACGAAGCTTTCATGGTCTTGCCGAATTTTATAAACGATTTGTTTGAGACTTTAGCACTCTTGCTGCACCACTTACTGAATTAATCAAGAAGGATGTTGGTTTTAGATGGGAAACAGCACAAGAAGAGCATTTCAGGCCGTGAAAGAGAAGCTTACTCACACTCCTAGCTTATCTCTACCTAGATTTTCTTAAAACTTTTGAGATTGAGTGTGATGCTTCTGGTGTAGGAATTGGTGCTGATTTAGTGCAGGATAAGAAGCCTATAGCATTCTTCAGTAAGAAACTAGGAGCTGCCACCCTTAACTATCCAACATATGACAAGGAGTTGTATGCATTAGTGAGACCACTCCAAAGAATTTGTCATACACACTGATCAACAAGAGATACGCTAGGTGGGTAGAGTTTATTGAGATATTTCTTTGTCATATACAAAAAAGGTAAGGATAATGTAGTTGTCGATGCATTGTCTCGAAGGTACACTCTACTGTCTACTGTTGATGCTAAACTCTTGGGATTTGAACAGATTAAAGAACTTTATGAAACTGATTCTGATTTTCAAGATATATATATAAAGCTTGTGATAAAATTGCTTCAGGACATTACCATATACAAGATCAGTTTCTCTTTTACAAAAATCGCCTATGTTGCCTAACTGTTCTCTCCGAGATTTGTTTGTTAGGGAAGCTCATGGAGGAGGTCTCATGGGTCATTTTGGCATTTCTAAAACAGTTGAGGTAATGAGAGACCATTTCTATTAGCCCCATATGAGGGGAGAGATGTTGAAAGACTCTGTGGTAGACGCCAGAATTTGTAAGAAAGCCAAATCAAAGGTTCAGCCAAACAGTATGTACACCCTTTGCCTATCCCAATGCATCCTTGGACTGATATTTCTATGGATTTTGTGCTTGGATTGCCTAGGACTAGGACTGGAAAGAATTCAATATTTTTTGTTGTGGGTAGATTTTCAAAAATGGCACATTTTATTGCATGTCATCAAACTAATGATGCATCCCATATATCAGATCTGTTCTTTAAAGAAATTGTTAGGCTGCATGTAATGCCTAGGACTATAGTTTCTGATATAGATACTTTGGGAAAACCTTGTGGTCTAAATTGGGGACTAAGCTTTTGTTTTCTACTACATGTCACCCTCAAACTGATGGCCAAACAGAATTGGTTAATAGGACTTTAGGAACTCTTTTGCGTGCCTTAATTAAAAAGAATCTTAGAACTTGGGAAGGAGACCGAGTCCTCAATCGAGTTAGGAGGAGGTGAGATTTGTAAGGGACTCCATTTAGGACCGAAGTTCTCCGCTCAAGCTTGCTTTTAAACTTGTATCTTCTTCAACTTCAGATTATATCTCGACCCAACCAATCCGCTATAAAACCCTTGGCTCATTTTTTACCATCTTGTCCCAATGCTGCTTCCAAAATACTCTCTCAAAGAGGCTCTTCTAGTGATTCATCGCTAACTCATCCTTCCCCATGATCGAGGAAGCCGTCCAAAGAACCGTGGGTCTGTTCATGGCATTGTTTATATCTTCTTCATCACCGGATCCTTTCTGATGTGATCCTAGGTAGGATCATGTCCTAGGATAATCTCCAGCAGGTTGCAAGGAATCGAAATGGGGGATTAGGTTGCAGAAATAAAGGGTTGTCCGGAAGGCGAGGGGTTTGGTACGAGGATGGCTCGAGACAGAACGAGGGTTGGTGACGTGGATTAAGCCAGGGATCGGTACGACAATTACAACGAAGGATGGAATGATGGTCGGGACGAGGATCAGCGACGTTGTTTGGGAACAACGTGACGATGGTAGACACGAGGAACGGCGATGAAGATCGGGGCGAGGGATCGGCTACGTGGATCGGACGAGTAACGAGTGAGGGTGGAGAGAGGTGTTACTTCCAAAGATTATGGTCGACCTTTGGACTAACAAGACTTATTCTCAAGGGGTGAAGACCCAATACTACTTAACAAGGGGTGGAAAGAATTGATACTTTAAGGATGGTGGAAGATCCTTAGACTATCGAAAAATTACTAGCGGAGGATAAAGATCCTAACACAATAAGCAGTTTAACGATCAAACAATCGGGAGAGATTTGATAAAAAAAGTTTGATAGATTAATAAAAAGAAACCAGCGGATACATATAGGGTTCAAGGAATTCATGGAAAATGATAAACAACTCCTTGAATTCTACAAAGCATGAAACTAAAACTTTGAACATTTTGAATGCCTCCTTGACGTCAGGTTCCGCGGCTTAAGACAGAAGAAATGGGACTGGGTTTATCAAGAGGCTTGTGAAAGAGTGATGAGGTCTTGTCTCATTAAAAACCTTGTCTGGAAAACCCATTGGAACAAAAACTAAACGAAGGAAAAAGAGTACAAGTCCCATCACTTCTCTTGGTAAACGTTTAGGTGGCTTGGATCACAATTAGTGTAGTTGGATTAGCACTACCTAAACTACCCTAGATGATGTTGAGAAGATGTTGCAAAGTTGTCTTGAGCTTGGCTTGCTTGGACCGAGTAATAGGACCATGGGGAATGTGCAAATCTTCATGTCCTTATCGCCCAGCAAGCTGCTCCGCTCATCCTCTTGCGGCTAGGCTCATAGTCCTCCCCACTTGAAAAGGATTTGTCCTCAAATCTGCTTCATCTGCAAACCAAGATACCAAATCAGTAATATTAAAGCTTGAGCTATATGGTACTTACCTTGGAGATCCAGCTGGTAGGCATTGTCGTTGAGCCTCTTGGTGATTTTGAATGGTCCATCAATTCTAGGCATAAGCTTATATTTTCTTTCTGAAAGGAACCTATCCTTCCGAGATGAATCCACACCAAATCTCCTTCTTTAAAAACCAACTCCTTGCATCCTTTATTTGCATACTTGGTGTATAGCTTGGTCTTATGTTCAATATTACCCATGCCCTTTCATGAATCTGTTTAACAAACTCGCCCTTTTTCATTCCACCCCGACTTATCCTTTCACTCAACGGTAAAGGCATTAGATCCAAATGTGAGATGGGATTGAACCCATAAACAATTTCAAATGGAGAATACTTAGATGCGGAATGCCTAGCATGATTATAAGCAAATTCTACATGAGGCAAACAATCTTCCCAACTTCTAAGAATTTTTTTTAATGATAGCATGCAACAATGTAGATAAGGTTCTATTAACTACTTCAGTTTGACCACCGGATTGTGGATGACAAGTCGTAGAGAAAAAAAGCTTAGTTCCTAGTTTAGACCAAAGTGTTTTCCAAAAATAGCTAAGGAATTTAGTGTCTCTATCCAATACAATAGTCCGAGGCATACCATGAAGCAGAACTATATCCTTAAAGAACAATCCGGCTACATGAATGGCATCATTAGTTTATGACAAGGGATGAAATGAACCATTTTAGAAAATCTGTCAACTACCACAAATATTAAATCCTTATAGATTTTTGTCTTAGGTAATCCAGTTACAAAATCCATGGAAATGTCATGCCAAGGATGCAATAGAATAGGTAAAGGAATATACAAACCATGGTTTTGGGTCGTGGATTTGGCTTGTTTACAAGTGACACATCGCTGACAAATTTTCTCGACATCACCCATCATATGTGGCCAAAAGAAATGATCTTGCAAGTACAGTTAAGGTTTTTTTCACGCCAAAGTGACCCATAAGACCACCTGCACGAGCTTCCTTGACAAACAAGACTCAAAGACGAAGTTAGGCACACATAACCAGTTCCCATAAAACAAAAGCCATACGCCTTGTAATATTTTCCCGTACAAAATTTCTCACAAGAAGCATACATATCTTTAAAGTCAGCATCACTAGCATATAGTTCTTTTATTTGCTCAAATCCAAGTAGCTTGATTTCTAAAGAATTCAAGAGAACATACCTCCAAGAAAGAGCATTGGCTACTACATCCTCCTTACCTTTCTTGTATTTGATCACATAGGGAAATGTTTCAATAAACTTAACCCACTTGGCATGTCTTTTGTTGCTTTATGTTGTCCTTCGAGGTGCTTGAGAGATTCATGATCCGTATGGATAACAAATTCCATGGGCCATAGGTAATGTTGCCACGCTTGAAAGCCCCTAATAAGCCCATAGAGTTCCTTGTCGAGGTTGGATAATCGAGTGTGGTGCCTCCTAGCTTCTCACTTAAATAGGCTATTGGTCTTTGTTCCTGCATAAGAACAGCACTAAAGACGTAATGCCCGAGGCATCACATTCAATCTCAAAATTTTTATCAAAATTAGGAAGAGATAAAACCGGCATTTGTAAGCTTGTCCTTCAAGGTTTCAAACGCATCTTCTCGAGCTTGCTCCCACTTGAATCCAAAATTTTTCTTGATAACCCCAGTAAGTGGAGCTGCTATTGTGCGAAGTCCTTGACAAACCTTCTATAAAACCCCAAGGCCATGGAGACTTCTTACTTCGGTTGCATTCTTTGGATTTGGCGATTCTTGATTGTTGAATCTTTTCCTCATCAACCTTAATGCCATCTGCACTTACCACAAAAACCTAAAAACACAAGGTTATTCCAATAGGTTGCAATGAATCAAAATGGTGGATTAGGCTGCGAAATGAAGGGTTATCTGAATGCGAGGGGTTCCACGCGAAGGTCGCTCGAGACGGGACGTGGTTTGGTGACGTGCATCGGGAAGTAGCGATGAGGATCTGCTACGCGGGTGGTGACATGGATCGGGATGTAACGACAAGGATCGGCTACGCGGGTGAGACGTGGATCGGGACGTAGCGACGAGGATCAGCTGCGCGGGTGAGACGTGGATCAGAATGTAGCGACGAGGATCGGCTACGCGGGTGGCAACGTGGATCGGAACGATGGATGAAATGAAGTGATACTTTCAAAGGTTATGAACGACCTTTAGGCTATCAAACTTGTTCTGGAGAGGATAAAGACCCAATGCTTCGAACAAGGGGTGGAAGTGAATAATACTTCTTAAGGACTATGGAGAATCCTTAAGACTATCGAGACTTGCTAGGCGTGAAGGAAGAAAATCGAACACTTTGGGCTAAAGCGAATTTGATCAAACAAATTATTAGAACGATTTTTAATAAGATGTTTGATTGATATATGATGATTTCGCCCATAGTTACTAATGTTTTCTAGTCCTTTCAGTGTCTTTAGAGTCGTTGTTGAGTCTTATCAGGTCAAAAGGGAGTCTTGGAGCATGAATTGGAAGGACTGAGCTGTTGGAGCTTTTGGAGCAAAAGGAAGCGGATTCGAGAACAAAACGAGTATAATTCAGATCCAAATTTGGGAGCACATGCTCCCACCCAGAGAAAAAACACATCTTACCTTGGAGCAGACTTCAACGCTATTTTGAGATTCTCTTCCCCTCTTTGTTCTCCATCGCCTAGCTACTCCCTTTGATGTTCTTTTATTTTCGCTTCAAGATTTGGAAAATCATCCACTACTCAGATTGAGAAGAATTCGAACCTTATTTTACTTTCAATATTATTCATGAATTCCTTTTACTTCATTGTTGTGTTTAATTCTACCATGTTTGAGTAGTCCATTAACTAGATTAGGGTTTTCAAAGGTATTCATGAAATGATAAATTGAGCACAAATAGGATACATAAATATATATTCTCTTCGCCTCTAGTTGAATTTAATGCTTAGATTAAACTGATCACTTAGTCTATGATTTCAGGTTAAACTTATTCCTGAGAGTGCTCTAGGTTGCTAGATAAGACATAGGTGAGCAATCAGTCCATAGCCAACGAGAGTTCATGCTACGGCTGAGTTTGAACATCTTAAACCCATTCGTTAGTGCTTGTCTGCATCTCTAAGTCCAAATGAGAGTTAAGGTATTTAGGTTGCTAGATAAAGTTGTCGGCGCCACAAGAGTGGGTCAGTCTTATTTTTATGTTTGAGTTCTAGACCTGTGCTGAATTATATAGTGAATAGTTGCTAAAGTTTTCATCTCTGAATCACCGGCGAAATACCCTAGTGTAGTGCTTTTTTTATTAAGTTTTACACCGTTTTATTTACTTGCAATCTGTTACGAAAACCAACCACATAAATTTATCTTAGCTTTATTTACAAATCTCATAAAATCATAATGTAACCTTGGTCTCTGGGATTCTATCCCATTTATACTATTACGATTGTCTGCACTTGCAGATTTATTTAGGTTAAAACATCGGGTATCAAGTTTTTGGCGCTGCCGGGGACCAATCAGATTACATTTTGATTTTTGATTTTAAATTCAGTCTAAGAAACTACTAATTTTTTTCCTTTTCTTATGTTTCGTGCATGTCTAGTAAAAGAACAAGAAGAAACCGCACCAGAAATTTAATCAATATTTCGAACTAAGAGCTCGCTAGTCTAGAAAGGGAGAACCGAACAATAAAACTCACCACCCCCAACACGGGCAAACAAGAAAACGGACTGGCTGCTCAGTTAGCAGATGTTTCGATTTGAGATAGAGCAATCAGGAGAGACAAACAAGAGGTTCATCAACCACAACGTGGTATTAGAGACTCCGACAATCCACATGCCTACTACCAGAACTGGCTGTTCTTGGCCTCCTCCTATTCAGAGGAAAGACTTCGAAATCAAACCTCAAATGATTTCGTTGGTAAAGCAACACCTTTTGAGGAAATCAGCAGCACCATGGGTTCTAATGGGGTGCCTAATGAATTTTTTAAATGCAAGTTGTTCCCATTCTCACTTGCGGACAAGGCCTCCCGATGGCTGAAGTCACTACGAGCAGGGTCGTTGAAGACATGTAGAGCGGCTTTTCTGAACCACTTTTACACTAAGTCGAAGACCGCAGCTTTGAAGAACAAGACATCTTCATTCCAACAGCATTCCGCGGAAGCTTTTTGTGAGGCTTGGGAAAGGCTGAAAGAATACAGCAGATAGTACCTTCACCATGGATTCAAGGATGAGAAGATTTTTGGGTATTTTCTATGATAGTGTTGAGTGGGATTATAGGAGCGCGCTGAATGCGCCTAGTAATGGCGATTTCATGACCAAGACTAAGGAAGGCACTTTTGAGCTGATTGAGAACTTGGCTTCAAGTTCCAGTAACAAGTCGCCTGAGTATGATAGGTCTAGGAAGGTAAACAGCATGGAGACACAAAAGATTGATGAGATGACGCAAAGGTGAACTTACTTAGTAGGGAAAGCCAAAAATCGGTTTATTTTATGGATAAGGATGGGAGAACACCTATCTCCCAAGAGCTTGAAGAGGATGCTGATGCTTGTATGCAAGAGGTTAACTACGTGAGTGGACAAGGAGATGTGCAAAACCGTAGGTTCAACTCAAACTACAGGAGCCACCCTAACCTTTCCTACCGAAGCACCAATGTCGAGAATCCACAGACCAGGTTTATCCACAAACAGGAGGAGGTATGAATCAGTTGCCACGGAACCAAGGGTTTCAGAAGATCTACTCCAAAAAACTATTAGGGGAAACTGTTTGTCCCCATGCAAAACCAGAACCAATGACAAGGAGGAACTCAACAAAACCCTACTTCAGAACCGCCAACAATCCACTCCTACGCCAGATTCTCAAGATGAACTAAAGCTCTTATGCAGCAACTCCTAGTTAATCAACAAAAGGTTGGTAACTGAGATCAATGCACAGGTCAATCACATGTACAATGATCTAAATGCAAAGTATGAAGTCACTATCACACATGAAGAATCTTGACACTTAAGTCGCCCAAATCGCCGAGGCAATTGCTGACCTAGCGGTACTCTTCCCGGGAAACGGAGATGAATCCAAGCAAAGAGTATGTCAACACAGTGGAGATTAGGAATGGTAGAGTGTTGGCACCGCTAACTAGCCCTAAAACCAAAGGAAAGTTAAGGAGAGTGCCATTGAGCATAATACCCAAGGGAAAGCTCTAGCCTAAAGAAGGGAATGATGAAATGTTGTTCACACTCAAAAACACGAGTTGACACTCACTCCAGCTGAATCCCAGGCCGAATCCACCGAGCACCCAAACCCTTCTCAAGAGCACATGCTCTAACAGTGGTGCCAACCAAATCACTAAACTCCCCTAGAGGGAATTTACGTATTCTAGGGTTCCTTACCCAGCTTCCTCCAAGAAAACTTGCAAAGAATTAGGATACGCAAAGTGGGAGATGCTGAAGGACTCTAATAAAGGAAGACCTTTCGGTGGACCTATACAGATGGTACCAGCCCTAAAGAGGTACATGAAAGAAGTGGTGGCTGGAAAGGAATGGAGCGCCATCCCGAAGTACGTGAAAATCGGACCAACGACCTCGGTCCCTACCGAACTTTTTTTCGCCGTGAAAAGAGACACCAATCCAGCTTTTCCCCGGTTTGGGAGAGATAGCCAACTTCTAGGCCGCTGAAAAGGATTCGAAGACTTCATGGCGAACAAAAGGAGGAAATATCGTCACGACATCAAGAGGTACTTTTGGGATGAGCCCTACTTGTATAAACATTGCTCGGATGGGATAATCAGAAGATATGTGTCCGAATAAGACATACCAGGGATCCTTCTTCATCGTCATGGTTCATCATATGCTGGCCAGTTCGCCACCTTCAAACCAGTTTCCAACATTCTCCAATCTTGTTTTTCGTGGCCTACTATGTTTCGCGACACCCAGCGCTTTATCTCTAAATGCGACGCCTGCCAGAGACAAGGGAACATCAGCAAACGGAATGAGATGCCTTAGAAATTTCATTCATGAAGTATAAGTTTTTGATGTGTGGGGGATAGACTTCCTGGGACCATTCCCATCCTCTTTCGGAATGAGTATATTTTGGTTGCCGCAATTACGTGTCCAAGTGGGTGAAGCATTGCAAGCCCTACAAACGATGCTAAGGTGGTCGCCAAGATGTTTAAGTCCATCATTTTTTCTACGCTGTGTTCCAAGGATAAGGATTAACGATGGAGGTTCCCACTTCATCAACAAGGTTTTTGCGAACCTCCTAAGGAAGAACACCGTGAAGCACAAGGTCTCGACTCTTTACCACTCTCAAAGCAACGGTCAGGTTGAAATTTCCAACAAGGAAATCCAGAGCATCTCGCAAGACCGTGAGTACGACAAGGAAGGATTGGGCTAAAAGCTAGATGATGCAATTTAAGATACCGCATCGCATACAAGATGCTTTGGGAACCACGCCGCTTCACTTAGTGTATTGAAGGCATGTCACCTTCCGTTCAGTTAGAATACAAGGCGTCCGGGTGAAGATGCTCAACTTTGACATCAAGCCTGCAATTGAAAGGCGGGACCATGCAATGCACGAAGTCGGAAGAAATTAGGCACTTGCCCATGATAACTCGTGGGATCTACATGGAGAGAACCAAGGCATACCACTTATAAGTGGATCCTCCCCGTGAATTTCTCCCCAACGATCAGGTATTATTGTTCAACTTTCACTTAAGATTATTTCGTGAAAACTGAAGTCAAGATCGTCCCTCCCATTTACTATCAAAGAAAGTATAGGATGGAGCCGAAGAGTGCCGAACACTAGAGGAGAAGAGTTTAGGCCAATGGTACATCGGAGAAGGTGGATCTGCCACCTTAGGTGACCCTCCTCGCCTCACACGACTAACCAAATCGAGCTAAAGACTTAAACCAAGCTCTGCGGGAGGCAACGACCTAAAGGTTCAAGACATATTTTTTTGAAATTTATTTTTATTACTAATTTTTTTTCAATTTGTATTAAAAAAAAAAAAGGATGGAAAGTTTTATTACTGAAAGGCGGACTATGCAAGCTGCACCTAGTCGTCGGCGCTTCAGATGCTAAAAGGATGGAAAGAGATGAGTCCGATTTCCAAGAGATACACGGGCCCATAAGACTACATCAAGCGGCTACCCCTAATTTAGTAAACTGGTCTCCTACATTTCAATTCCTACTTAAACTAACATCCTTTTTCTTTCTTTTTCATCCTTAGATCTCTACTTTCTCTCAAGACCGCCAAGACCGCCTCTCAGATCTCCCCATTGCTCACCCACTTATCTCGCCGTGATCTCTCCCTAGCACATATCTTCACGCCCATCCGCACAGATCTCTCGCAAGATCCACCTCGTTGTCACCCCCGCCGATCTCTTCGCCATCATGCCTCCTAAATAACGCTTTCGAGCACCAAGGGCAAGGCGACACCAGTTCCTTCATCATTTAGCCTCTCGCCCCATCTCACATCCGGGCCTCGCATAGAGAACGGTTTTCTCCCTACCCGATGACAAAGCACACGAGTCCACTACCCTATGGGATCAAAAGGCATCCTTCTACTACAACCAGATGTGAAGTTCAAGATCAAACCGACTCGGTTGATGTGCATGGACACCTCCAATCATTAGGCATATACTAAGAGGTTCAACAAACTCGACCACGCCCAATGCATGACCTTCGCTGGAGGAGGATATCCTTTTCCGGATCTCACGCTGCAATGCTTGGCCACACGGCTTACCTACACCGATCCGGAGAGGCCAGTTGAAGAGGCCACTTTTGCAAAGTGAACGGCATAGCATCTGGATGGAGGATTTTCCCATCGCTTTGGGTTCCACCACGAGGTGAAAGAGCTAGCATTCCCCAAGAAATTTCACATTCCAGCAGTTTCCGAGACCATCGCTTTGATCCCTACCACTTAACTCGAAGCCAAACCCAGATCCGCCTGCAATTTGAAGTTTCCAACGGATCTTCAAAGAACATGCTCTTGATGTTGGGAACAAGGTACACCTTGACGAGCTTTTGATGTTGTTCTTGGTCAGAGTACTTTGGTAGTGACGGACATCCGGGAGAGTAGACGATACCGAGCCAACCACGGATCCGGTTTATGGAAGTCATCCCGCACCATCAAGGATACCTCACCGGGTGGTCAACGACCGCCGCATTTTCTTTTATCGAGTCAGTTTGTTCGAAGTTATTTAGTTGAATAAAGGCAAAAATATCACTTATAGAACTGGGAATCCTTAACATGCCATCGCACCCAAGGAAGAGTGGAGTTTCAAGAAGAAAGAAGTTTTGTTTCAAAAGGAGAAGGAGTGGTTAGAGATCGTGGACATCACTAGTCCATTTCTCCTATCATTTTATGCTATGTCTAGCATCCACCAAAAAATCTTGTAATTCTAAACACTCGAACTCCACCATTAAAATAGCCTCCCTATTACCTAGATTCGATTCTCTTACCTAATGCCCAAAAATGAGAAGTCACGCCATCACTTAATTATCCTGGATGATGAACAGTTCTGTGTTTGAGACTCAATTATGGGAACAGGGTTGGTTGAAGATGTTAGGTGAGTTTTTGGTAAGAACTTGCTTTCATGTTATGAAGCGGGATCTGCAGATTATGGTCGATGTCACGGGTTCCCGAGATTCACTTAATCCCCAGGCTTACCCCTCCTTTTTTACCTTCTTTTGATTCTCGCTTATTTGAGGACAAACGAAAGTCTAAGTCTAGGGGAGTTGATATATGATGATTTTGGCCCATATTTACTACTATTTTCCAAATCGCTTTTAGTGTCTTTAGAGTCATATCGAGTCTTATCAAGTCGAAGGAGTCTTGGAGCATGGATTGGATGGTCTGGAGCAGTTGGAGCTTTTGGAGCAAAAAGGAGTGGATTCAAGAATAAAAGAGCATAGCACGTGTTCGGTTTCGGAGCACATGCCCACAAGAGAAAAATAAAGAGTCCGATTTGACATAATTTTTGGCGTGTTAAATAGTCAAGCCACTTCCACAGAAAACACATCTTACCTAGGAGCTACCTTCAATGCTATTTTCATATTCTCTCCTTCTCCACTTTGTTCTCCATCGCCTAGCTACTCCCTTGATCTTCTTTTATTTTCCCCTTCAAGATTTGGAGAATCATCCACTACTCTGTTTTAAGAAGAGTTCTGAACCTTATTTTACTTTCAATATTATTCATGAATTCCTATTACTTCATTGTTGTGTTTAATTCTACCATGTCTGAGTAGTCCATTACCTAGATTAGGGTTTTCAAAGGTATTCAGGAGATGATAAACTGTGCACAAATAGGATACATAAATATATATTGTCTTTGCCTCTAGTTGAATTTAATGCTTAGATTAAACTAATCACTTAGTCTATGATTTCAGGTTAAACTTATTCACGAGAGTGCTCTAGGTTGCTAGAAAAGACATTGGTGAGCAATCAGTCCGTAGCCAACGAGAGTTGATGCTACGGCTGAGTGTGAACATCTTGAACCCATTCGTTAATGCTTGTCTGCATCTCTAGGTCCAAACGAGAGTTTAGGTATTTAGGTTGCTAGATAAAGTTGTCAGCGCCACGAGAGTGGGTCGGTCTTATTTTTATGTTTGAGTTCTGGACCTGTGCTGAATTATATCCTGAATAATTGCTAAAGTTTTCATCTCTCAATCTTCAAAAAATATCCTAGTCTAGTGCTTTTCTATATTAAGTTTTACACCGCTTTTATTTACTTGCAATCTGTTACTTAAAACCAACGTACATAACGCTTGTTTTAGCTTTATTTACAAATCTCTTCAAATCATAGTGTAACCTTTGGTCTCCGTGGATTCGATCCCATTTATAAGATCACGATTGTCTGGTACTTGCAGATTTATTTAAGTTAAAACATTGTGTATCATTGATAAATTGAAAGAAGAGAACAAGAGAATACAAATAGGTTCAAGGTTGCACGGAAACTAGAAAATAACCCTTGGAATTCTACAAACATTAAAGATAAAGTTCGAACCACTTTAATGTCTCTTTGACTCCATTTCGGGCTGAGAAGATAAAATGGGCTTTAGCTTTATCAAGAGGTTTTAGAAAGAGTGATAAGGTTTGCCTCATTAAAAACCATGTTTGGAAAACCCATTGGGACAAAAAAACCAAACTAAGGGAAAAAGAGTGCAAGCTTATCACCTCTGGATAAATGTCTAGGTGGCTTGGATCACAACTAGGGTAGTTGGATTAGTATACACCAAACTGCCCCGGATGGTGTTGAGAAGATGTTGTAGAGATGTTTTGAGCTTGGCTTGCTTGGACCGAGTAATAGGACCATTGAAAATTTGCAAGTATTCATGTCCATGCTGCTCCTAAGACGAGCTGATTCCCTTTATTCCTCATTGTCCTCTTTATGCTCATTGAATTCAAGCTCCTCGGGTTCAATCTGCTTCAGAGATCTAGACTCCAAGCTTTCCAGGATCACATCTTCCTCTCCCACTTGAAAAGGATTTGACCTCCAATCCGAAGAATTTGCAATAAAAGAAAGAAGAGAATAAGTAACTTTGAATAGGGAAATCTCTTTATACTTACCTTGGAGAAAGGTGTTGTTCGCTGATCCTTTTGATGATGGTGAAAAGGCCACCAATCTTTGGTGTTAAGTTAAACCTCCTTCGGATTTAAACTCGCTTCTTTCTCCAATAATTTCTATGGATTCTCCAACTTCAAAGATTATTCGAAATAAGCAAGGGTTTTCTTGTCTTGTATCAAATCAACTCCAATTTCAGTCCTCATAAAGCAAATGTGAGGAGCAAACTTCTAAGTCTGGTCTTCTTTACCTGCAATGTTTTCAACACTTTTGGCAAAGAACAAGCAAGCAAAACAGTCATGGAGTTAATAATATCCATGAGCACAGAATTTCCATGAGAAGCACTAGAAGAAATAGAGAAACTAATAATATCCATGAGCACAGAATTTCTATTAGGTTCACACATTTTATCAAAACAAAAATCCTCCATGCATAAAGAATTTCCTATGCTCAAACTCCTCAAGATGGAAACACATTTTTAAAATTATCATTTAAATCATAAAGCCTTTTAATGATTTCAACTTCCAGTGACCTAGCTTCATGAGCAAAAAGAATCACATACCTTGGAATTATTGCATCGGGTCACAATAA
Source organism: Cardamine occulta (assembly GCA_028015245.1). Taxonomy (NCBI): domain Eukaryota; kingdom Viridiplantae; phylum Streptophyta; class Magnoliopsida; order Brassicales; family Brassicaceae; genus Cardamine; species Cardamine occulta. The sequence goes on from CM051381.1 coordinate 9,301,860, forward strand.
TTTCCTTACCTTGCTTGTCTCTTGGTTACAAGGATTTGTCTCAATGTTCGGATTATAAAGTAATCTCATATCCTAACCAGGATTTCCCTACTTCCAACAATTATACAACCACCTGTGCCTTGAGTCCATTGCAGCTTGAAACTCACAATCATATGGATCTGTTAAAAGCCTTCTTATCCCCATAACCACTTCTTCCAGCAACTTAAAATCCAAAATATAAGGATCAGGTATAGGGGACAAGGTATACCTTCTTGGTCGGCAAATGCTTCCTCATCACCATTATCATCAAGAAATGAAGCCTCAATGTCTTTTGATACCTTCTCAATTATGCACTCAGACCTAATAATCTGCTCCGCTGCACTTCTTCAACCATAGGAACTAAATGTAAATCATCTTCAATTTCCAACAATTCTCCTTCAAAGAGGCTCTAAATGCTCCTTGGACAAATCAGAAACAACTTCTTCTTCCTCTGAAGTTATGTCTCCATTATCCACAATTGTCTTAATCTTTCTCAAAACACTCATTAGCATAATGGCCCATGCCTTTACACTCTGAAACACTTAACATCATGAGTTCTGGTTGCATCCTCTTTAGCTTTGCCTTTGTTATCAGAGACAATGGTGTTTCAGATTTTTGTTTCACTTCGGATAGCTTCCTTTCCAGAACTGGTCTTTTTGATTAGTGATTTCAGTTCCTCTTTAATCTCCCGAATCTCATCAAAATCTGAAACCCCACTTTGATGTCTCCTTCACGATGATGCTTTTGCTGTACTCCTCTTTCTCTCGTGGTTCCATAACCCCATAATCAAAATCTGAACGATGAGAAAATGTCCACCTCTAGAAGATGAATGATCATCATCTACTATTTTTCTCCTCAGCAGCTCACGGTAATAATGACTAGGAATGTATCTCTTCCAGCATAATGGCCTTCATTTCTGTCCATGACTCTACAGGATATTCTCCATTACGCCGTAGATTAAAGTAGCTGATCCCACCAGCTGAGAGCATAGTCACAAAACGCTGCAGCAGAAACTCTTACCGGTTGATCTCGTGTAATGCCGAACCTTGAAAACGAGTTCATTCTTCCTTTCCCATTCCAAATATGTATCGGATCATTTTTCCCATGGAATGGTAAAATCTTAGGTTTGAGACATCCAAGATTATCTTGTATACATTCGTAGCCTTTTCTCCAAGTTGATCTCAATGTTTTGTCCGGGGCGGTTTTGGGTCGAGCTCTTGTTCCTTTGTCGCTCTTCTTCTTTTTTGTTGAAGTTCTTCACGGCGCATCTAGTTGATTGTCCATAATTCGCCTCATGGCTTTGATTAGAGCTTGTTGTTGCGATTCTGGCTGGTTCCACCATGGCACCTGTTCAAATCCAAACAAATGAACAAGTAAAGATGCCCAAAGATAACACAACAAAGAAGAACTCGCAATCTTTTCTAGAATCCTAAGTTTATTTTTTGACTTGATCGAAAAGAATTTATGCAATCAAAACCTTTATGAAAATCAAAACGAATTTATGAAAATCAAAACAATCGAAAATCGCAGAAATCCTTTTCGCAAAAAACACGGAAGATGATCGGTCGATTAAAATATCAAATCGAGTCCAAAAATTCGAAATCAATTTTAACAGAAACTAGACACGATTAGGGTTCTTAAGAAACTGATTTCAAGATTTTATCAATCACCAAATAATTATGAAAATTCTGGAAAATCCATGCACAAAATCGCGATGTGATCTCGCGAATGTAAAGGGGTGAAATGGATCGGTATGACACAACCTGGTGTGGAGTTTGCTCTGATACCACTTGATGTGATCCTGGGTAGGATCAAGTCCTAGACTGATCACCAACAGGTTGCAAGGAATCGAAATGCTGGATTAGGTTGCGGAAATGAAGGGTTATTGGGAATGCGAGGGTTCCACGCGAAGGTGGCTCGAGACAGAACGTGGATTGGCGACGTGGACCGGGACGTAGTGACGAGGATAGGCTACACGGGTGGCAACGTGGATCGGGACGTAGCGATGAGGATCAGATACGCGAATGGCGACGTGGATCGGGACGTAGTGACGAGGCTCGGCTACGCGGGTGGGGACGTGGATCGGAACGTAGCGACGAGGATCAGCTACGTGGGTGGTGACATGGATCGGAAAGATGGATACAATTAAATGATACTTTCAAAGGTTTTGAACGACCTTTAGACTATCAAACTTGTTCTGGAGAGGGTAAAGACCCAATGCTTCAACAAGGTGGAAGTGAATGATACTTTAAGGACTATGGAGAATCCTTAGACTATCGAGACTTGCTAGGCGTGAAGGATGAAGATCCAAACACTTTAAGAAAGCTTAATTTGAGCAAACAAGTTATCGGATGGAAAGAAGAAAACAAGAGAATACATATAGGGTTCAAGGTTGCATGGAAACTAGAAAATAACCCTTGGAATTCTACAAACATTAAAGATAAAGTTTGAACACTCTTGAATGTCTCTTTGACTCAATTTCGTGGCTGAGAAGATAGAATGTGCTTTGGCTTAATAAGAGGTTTTAAGAAAGAGTGATAAGGCTTCCTCATTAAAAAACCTTGTTTGAAAAACCCATTGGGACAAAAAACCAAACGAGGGAAAAAAGAGTGCAAGTCTTATCACCTCTTTGATAAATGTCTAGGTGGCTTTGATCACAACTAGTAGGTAGTGGATTAAGACACACCAAACTGCCCCTGATGGTGTGAGAAGATGTTGTAGAGATGTTTTGAACTTGGCTTGCTTGGACTGAGTAATAGGACCATGGGGAATTTGCAAGTCTTCATGTCCATGCTGTCTGCATTTGAGCTGATTCTCTTGTTGCTTCATTGTCCTCTTTATCCTCATGACTCCTCCTCAGTTTAAGCTGCCTCCGGATCTAGACCGCAAGCTTTCCAGGATCACATCATTATCTGTTCCAAAAGCACATTTCTTAAGGTGGGCATACAAGGTTCCTTTCTAAGCACTTCCAAAACCTTTCTAAGGTGATCCACATTGTTGCCTAGGCTGCGCTGTAAACTAAAAATATCATCGCAATACACAACCACAAACGACCCATGAATGCCCCAAGGACATGGTTCATTAACCCTCATGGAAGTTCTAGGTGCGCCTGTTAACCTAAAAGGCATGACTAACCATTCATACAATCCATGCTTAGTTTTAAATTCTGCTTTTCCATTCATCCCCTTATTTCATCCTAATTTGATGATATCCGCTTAAGATCTATGTTTGAAAAGATGCAGAACCATCCAATTTATCAAGCATATAATCTAGTCTAGGTATAGGGTAGCGATACTTTATAGTGATATTGTTGATGGCTCGGCAATAAACACACATCCTCCAGCTTCCATCATTCTTAGGACAAGTAGAACTGACATGGTGCACGGGCTCATGCCTCACTGATATGTCTTTTTTCCATGAGCTCAGCGACTTTCTGTTGAATTTCCTTCGCCTTCTAGAGGGTTGGTTCTATAGGCGGGTTTGTTGGGTAGAGAAGCTCCGCATGAAGTCGATGAATCTCTATTCCTAATAGGTGATAATCCACGCCGATTCTCTTTCAGAACACATCTTGGAACCCTGCAAAAGAAACTGAATTTTTCTAGGAAGATCTTTTATGGGGTTGGTTAGATGACGAAATTCTTTAAATACAAAGAGCAGGAATGGTGACTAACTCCCTTGTTGAGGCTTGATCATGAGATTGGCCGTTGCTTAAGCTTGGATTCGAAGTAGTTTTGTTTTTCTTCAAGGTGAATTGGTCTAGATTAACTTCTGTGGGATTAATGGTACTAGGAAGTCCCTTTTGCCCTTAAGCTCAAATGAATACCTATTGGTAAACCCATCATGCATTACCTTTTGATCAGATTACCAAGGTCTTCCCAAGGAGTATATGGCCGCATCCATTGGTAAGATGTCACATAAGACCTCATCTTCATATTTTCCTATAGTATAAAGGAACTACGACCTGGTTCTGACTTCTAATTCTCCTCATCATTAAGCCATTGTAACTTATAAGGCCTAGCTCTTTAATGATCGCTAGTTGAAGCTTTCACCATGGACTCACTCGCCACATTGGTACAACTACTCCATCGATCACCAGACCGCAAACCTTTTCCTTCACTAAGCAACGAGTATGGAATAGACTTCTCTCTGCTCATTTTTCTCAAACTTAGTATGCAGATTGAAAGTTTTCCTAGTGACCAAGAGTTGTCCCACTGTTTGCATGGCTACATGTTCTTCTATAGATTCAGCCTCCAATGGTCTTCTTCCGATTCTAGCTCACCATTGGCTCGAATCACCATGGTTCTCCTATTGGATCAAGCATTTGAGTAGCGACCAAAACCTTTACACTTGAAGCATTGATTTCCCTAGTTCTGGTACTTGATCCCTTGTCAATACCCTTAAGTCACGGTTCTTCTAGCTTGGTTCGGGAAATGGCTCAGATTCCTTTTGGCTTATCATCTCGGCTCGTTAAACCTCCTAGGGGTGTACCCGGCTTAGGTTTCTCCGCTAAGTTGCTTCTCAAACATGATAGCCTTATGGAGAAGCTCTTCCATTTCCACATAATGGTGGACCTCAAGCCGTTTCTATGATTTCTCTTTAAAGGGCCTATAAATCTGGCCATAGTAGTCATTATCTTCCGACATCGGCTCTAACAACAAGGTTTCCAGCTCCTTATAGTATTCTTCCACGGACTTACTTCCTTGAGATAGATTGCTCAACTTTAGATGCAACTATCTATGGTAATGACTAGTAATAACATATAGGTCTAAGGTTGCATGGAAACTATAAAATAACCCTTGGAATTCTACAAACATTAAAGATAAAGTTTGAACCACTATTGAATGTCTCCTTGACTCCATTTCGGCTGAGAAGATAGAATTGGGTTTGGGTCCATCAAGAGGTTTAGAATGAGTGATGAGGCCTTGTCTCATTAAAAACCTTGTTTGGAAAAACGATTGGGACAAAAAAACCAAACGAAGGGAAAAAGAGTACAAGTCTCATCACCTCTTAATAGATGTTTAGGGGGCTTGATGACAACTAGTGTAGTTGGGATTAGCACTTCCTAAACTGCCCTGGATGATGTTGAGAAGATGTTGCAAAGTTGTCTTGAGCTTGGCTTGTTGGACCGAGTAATGTGGCCATGGGGAATGTGTAAGTCTTCATGTCCTTGCTGCTCGGTTCATCCTCCTCGCTGGTCATTGCTCTCATCATCCCCTCCCACTTGAAAATGATTTGTCCTCAAATCGCTTCATTTGCAAGATAAGGAACTAAATCAGCAATATTAAAACTTGAGCTTACTTGGTACTTACCTTGGAGATCCAGCTGGTAGGCATCATTATCGAGCTTCTTGGTGATTTTGGAATGGTCCATCAATTCTAGGCATAAGCTTAGATTTTCTTTCGTTAAGGGAACCTATCCTTCCTTAGGATGAATCCACACCAAATCTCCTTCTTGAAAAACCAACTCCTTGCGGCCTTTGTTTGCATGCTTGGTATATAGCTTGGTCTTATCTTCAATATTGCCCCTGCGTCTTCATGAATCTGTTTAACAAACTCAGCCTTTTTTCTTCCCATCAAGACTTGCCCTTTCACCAAAGGTAAAGGCATTAGATCCAAAGGTGAGATGGGATTGAACCCATAAACAATTTCAAATGAAGAATATTTGGATGCGAATGCCTAACATGATTATAAGCTTAATTCTACATGAGGCAAACATTCTTCCCAAGTCCTAAGGTTCTTTTTAATGATGGCACTGCAACAATGTAAAGTTCGTTGATTACCTCGTTTTCCCATCAGATCATGGATGACAAGTTGTAGAAAAACAAAGTTTAGTTCCCAGTTTGGACCAAAGTGTTTTCCAAAAATAACTAAGGAACTTAGTGTCCCTATCCAAAACAATGGTCCTAGGCATGCTATGAAGTCTAACGATTTTCTTAAAGAATAAACCGGCTACATGAATGGCATCATCTTATGACATGGTATGAAATGGGCAATTTAGAAAATCGGTCAACTACCACAAAGATTGAATCCTTACCGGTTTTTGTCTTAGGTAATCACGAAATCCATGGAAATGTCATGCCAAGGATGCAATGGAATAGGTAAAGGAATATACAAACAGTGATTTTGGGTTGTGGATTTGGCTTGTTTACACGTGACACATCATTGACAAGTTTTCTTGACATCTCCTCTCATATGCGGCCAAAAGAAATGGTCTTGTAGCACGATTAAGGTTTTTGCCACGCCAAAGTGACCCATAAGACCACCTGCATGAGTTTCCTTGACAAACAAGTCTCAAGAAAGAGGAAAGTTAGACATAATCCATTTTCATAAAAACAAAACCCATCTGCTTTGTAATATTTTCCCTGCATCAAATTTCTCACAAGAAGTATAGATATCTTTAAAGTCAGCATCACTAGCATAAAGTTTTTTATTTGCTCAAATCCAAGTATCTTGACCCCTAAAGAATTCAAGAGAACGTATTCCGAGAAAGAGCATCGCTAATACATTCTCCTTACCTTTCTTGTATTTGGATCACATAGGAAAATGTTACGTATAAACTCAACCCACTTGGCAGGTCTTTTGTTGAGCTTATGTTGTCCTTTCGAGGTGCTTGAGAGATTAATGGTCCGTGGGATAACAAATTCCTTGGGCTATAGGTAATGCCGCCGCTTCAAAAGCCCTAAAAGCTGCATAGGTTTGTCATAGGTTGGATAATTGAATGTACCCCATGTTTCTCACTAAAATAGGCTATTGGTCTTTGTTCCTGCATAAGAACAGCACCAATACCAATTCCTGAGGCATCACATTCAATCTCAAAACTTTTATCAAATTAGGAAGAGATAAAACCAGAGCATGTAAGCTTGTCCTTCAAAGTTCGAAACGCATCTTCTTGAGCACGCCCCACTTGAATCCAACATTTTTCTGATAACCTCAGTAAGTGGAGCTGCTATTGGGCTCAAATCTTGACAAACCTCCTATAGAACACGCAAGGCCATGGAAGCTTCTTACTTCGCTTATATTCTTTGACTTGGCCATTCTATAATCGCAATCTTCTCCTCATCAACCTTAATGCCATCTCCACTTACCACATAACCTAAAAACACAAGGTTATCCGCTCCAAAGGTACATTTCTTAAGGTCAGCATACGAGGTTTCTAAGCACTTCTAAAACTTTTCTAAGGTGATCCACATGGTCTTCTAGGCTGCAAACAGAACTAAAATGTCATCAAAATACACAACCGCGAAATGACCAATGAATGCACTAAGAACATAGTTCATTAACCTCATGCAAGTGCTAGGTGCGTTAGTTAACCCAAAAGGCATGACTAACCATTCATACAAACCATGTTTAGTTTAAAAGGCAGTTTTCCATTCATCCCCTTCTTTCATCCTAATTTGATGATATCCGCTTTTTTAAGATCTATCTTTGAAAAGATGCTAGAACCATGTAACTAATCAAACATATCATCTAATCTAGGTATAGGGTGGCGATACTTTACAGTGATATTGTTGATGGCTCGGTAATCAACACACATCTTCCAGCTTCTATCTTTCTTAGGGACAAGTAGAACGGTTACGGCGCATGGACTCATACTTTCACGGATATGTCCTTTTTCCATGAGCTCAATGACTTGCTGTTGAAGCTCCTTAGTTTCTAGGGGGTTGGTTCTGTAAACGGGTTTGTTGGGAAGAGAAGCGCCGGAATGAGTCGATCTTGTGCTCTATTCCTCGGATAGGTGGTAATCCTCGTGATTCTTCCGAAACACGCCTAGGAACCCTGCAAAAGGACCTGAATTTTGCTAGGCAACTCCTGCATAGTTTGCTAAGATTAATGCATTCTTTAAACACAAAAAGTAGATATGGTGAGTAACTCCTGGTTGAGGCTTGATCATAAGAATAGCTGACTGCTGGCTTGATTCGGACGGGTTTTGTTTTTCTTCAATGCGATTTGATCCAAATGAACCTCTTGTGGAGTCAGTGGTACTAGGATATTTTTCTGCCGTTAAACTCAAATGAGTACCGTCAGGAAACCATCATGCATTACTCTTCGGTCAGATTGCCACGGCCTTTGATGAGGATATCGATATAAGCTCACCTGGATCCAAGGAAGAAGCTATACACATAGCAACCATGGAACAAACACCAAGAACAAGATCAGAACAAGGCGCGAGAGAGCAATTTATCAAGTCCATGAACAGCCCTCATCATTAAGGGAGGAAAGAAGATGAACAAGAATTACAAAAGAGTCATACAACACCTTTCTTGCTGGTTCTTAAAGGAAACAAGGAATTTACTATTTTTACTATCACCAAGCAAATTCAAGAGGCCCAAAGAAATCACTAATGGGTATGTGCTCCATTTCAGCCTCGCTTTCCCTTCACCAATTTTTGTCCCAATGGGTTTTGTTGATAAGGTTTTAACGAGGCAAATGGATCGTGATCATTATCGCCCATTTAGTTGTTTTCCGCTAAGCCCAACAAACACAATTTTTGGCCAAGGAGTTCAAGATACATTTTCTGATTTCCAAAACTCTATTTTAATGTTGTTCTTTTCTCTCCTTCATGCAAACTATCACTTGTCTTTTTATTTATTTTGTGGTGAACATCTTTCAAAGATAACATGATTGAATCTGAATTTTCAAAACTGGAGAGTTTTCTTTTGAATATTTCAGAAAGAAATATTTTGTCTCTTTTAACTTCTTTGTGTGAATCCTTGAAGCTTAGGAGCGTATTAGATTTATCATAGATCCTTTCATAGATCTGTGTGGTGTCTCTCAATCCATTACCATTTTGTATCATCTCTTTGAACCTGTTGAGAGTGACCTTAGTCCAGCAACAGCTTCACCATCGCCCATCTCGCCAACTTTTCACTCGGATTTGTCGAGAGTGACTTTTAATCCAACAACAATTCCTCCATTAAGCTATCCTTTAGGTTCTGATTTATTTGGTGCCTATATCATCTGGTATCAGAGCTTAAACGCTCCTAATCAGGTTTATCTATTCCTTTTACTCAGTTTAATTCGTTTTGTGTGTCTGTTCATCTCCTTAATCTCGAGAAGTTGTTGCTTTGCCTCTGTGATATTGTCTGAATTTTGATAAATAATTGGCGTGTGATAAAATCATGAAACTAGTTGCATCTGAACTTAGGACGAGCCTAATATTTGTTAAAATTGGTTTCGAATATTTGAGGTGTTTTGATATTTTTTCAAAATTGATTTTTGAGTACAGTCGCTTATTAGGATTAACAGATCCTTCATCAAAAGTCATGTTGTGTTTATTGTAAGTCTTTCAGCTTCCTTTGCATTTGATCTATTTTGCTTGAGTTGAGAGACAGGAAAAACTTGAGACATTGGAGATCAGGGAGCCAATGATTTGCCTCAAGCTCTTGCTGCTATTCAAACTCAGAATACAGACCCTAGGAGAACAAGATAACCTCTAATTGAAAGCAACCGCCACCACTAGCACGAAGAGCTCAGATAGAAATATCGACCACTACAGAGTAAATCTAGAAGATGTTGATGAGTTTGACTCAGAAGAAGAACCACCAGACCCTGAACCAAGGCAGAGAAGACAACCGACTACGTGATAGAGAAGGCGCAAGTAGATGCACATACAAAATAATGACATCAAGCTATTGCACCCACTTTTACGGAAAAGTTAATCCTGATGCTTATCTTGACCGGGAAAGGCGATGGAGTACATCTTTGAGCATTACAATTATTCTGATCAAAGAAAGGTGTCTCTAGTTGCTGCTCAACTTACCAAAAATGCCTTAGCTTGGTAGGGAAAGAAATGTGTCCGAGAGAAGAAGGTATAGATATGGGCAAATTGTTACTTGGGGAGATATGAGATTTGCAATGAGGAAAAGATATGTCCCTGCTACTACTATAGAGATCTGCAAAAGAAGTTCAGAAAACTCACTCAAGGATCCAAATCTGTAGAAGAATATTTTGATGAGTTCAAACACATCAAATAGATTGGAGTGAAGATTCTGACGAAACTCTAATGGCGCAGTTCATAGATGGTCTTCAAGATCGTATTACAGAAAGGTGGAGAGACAGACTTACTATATTTAAACGAGCTGCTGTATATAGCTATTCAGGCTGAGCAACACATTAAAAGGAAAACTCGTTAACTAGCTGAAGCAAATCTGTTCGGAACCAGTAACTCAAAAAAGTTTTAGACAAAGGAAAGACTATTAAGCGGATTCTAGATTCAAAAGTCTGCACCAGAACCTCTAAAGTCAATAAAACCTAATACGGTAATACTCAAGCTCAACGTAACTAGAGATATAACTTGTTTCAAATCTCGTGAAAAGACATTACGCAAGGACTGCCCAAATCAGAGAATTATGATTCTCAAACAAATGGAGTGTACGAACCAAGACGAGGCGTATACGAAAAAAGAGTCTGAAGAAGATATTGTGATTATGCCGACACCGGAGAGTTGTTAGTTACGAAGAGTACTTAGCTTCTTTTGGAACCAGAAACTATTCAAAGAGAGAATATTTTGATTCTCGTTGCACAATTAACTCTAAGGTATGTAGTTTAATTATCGACTGTGGTTCTTGTACTAACGTACCAGCAAATATTTAGTTGATAAGTTAGGTATTCCAAAGACCAAGCATCCTCGACCTTATCGATTTAAATGGCTAAATGACGATACCGCGGTTAAAATTTCCAAACAAGTTACAATTCGATCCAGTACAGGTGTATATGCGGATCTAGTTGTGGTGACGAGTGCCTATTCAAGCTGGGCATTTGCTGTTGGGACGTCTATGGCAATTTGATAAAGAAGCTTTACACAATGGGAAAAACCAATCATTATACCTTCTCTGACAACAACAAGAAGTATAGTTTGGCCTTTTGACACCTCAAGAAGTGTTTGAAATGCAACAACCATGTCCAAGGGTAATAAGCCAAGTAAATCCAATCTTTATGTAACACCTCATATTGTTTTGAAATCTCTTGAATTAAAAAACAAAAGCTACTAATGATCTTCAAGGAAGGTTTGTTTTCAGGTCAAGAAGAACAGAATTACCATAGTTGTTCTAAAGCTACTTGACAGATTCTCTAATGTGTTTCAAGAGATCCCTCCTGATTACCACCAATAAGAGGAATTTATTACAAAATTGGGATCTAGTCCCCGTGCACTGCACAAACAGAGGCTTATAAAGTAAATCTAAAAAAGCAAAAGGAGTTGAAAAACAAGTTCAAGACTTGATGGTGAAAGGCTAGATCCGAGAGAGTCTAAGTCCATGTGATGTTCCCGGTGCTTCTAGTGCCAAAAAAAGATGGAACTTGAAATGTGCGTTGATTGGAGATCCATCAACAACATCAATCACTAAATACCGACATCCCATTCCAAGGCTGGACAATATGCTAGATAAGCTTAATGGAGCCATTATCTTCTCAAAAATCGATTTAAGAAGCTGATATCATCAATGAGAACGAAGGAAGGAGATGAGGAAAAACGGCTTTTAAGATTAAGAGAGGTTTTAAGAGTGGCTGGTTATGCCATTTGGACTTACTAACGCACCAAGTACCTTCATGAAACTTATGAACCAGGTCTTAAGGGCATACATCTATAAGTTTGTAGTAGTTTATTTCGCACTTACATTTTGATTTATAGCCTAACCTTGCAGATCACTTGAAACATCTTGAGCAGGTTCTGAAACATTAAAGACCGAAAACCTCTATGCAAACGTAAAAAAATGCACGCTTAGTACTGACTGGTTGTCTTTGGATTGCGAGTTCACACGGTTTAAAAAGTCGACGAAGAAAAGATCAAGATACAAGACTCCGACTCCAACTACTATTGGACAAGTGAGGAGCTTCCATGGTCTGCCTTTTTTTTCGAGATTTGGTAAAGATTTTAGTAATGTTGTTGTACCTTTAACATCGGTGATCAAAAAGAATGTGAGTTCAAATGGGGCCAGCACAAGACCAGGTATTCGCCAAGCTTAAAGACAGCCCTCACACATGCATCTGCTGGTACTTCCTAACTTCGTAAAACTTTTGAGATTGAATGTAATGCTTCACAGGCATGGGAGCCGTTCTACTAAGGAGGCAAACCAAAAAGCATACTTCAAATAAAAAATTTAGTGGATCTTCCCTTAATTATCCCATTATTTATAAAGAACTATATGCCTTGGTAAGA
>CM051381.1:9314133-9367629 GCA_028015245.1 Cardamine occulta
ACCTAAACTCCCATTCCAAACCTTAATCCTAAATCCTAAATATTAAAACCTTAAACCTATACTCAAAACCTAAAAAAACCTAAACTAAATCCTAAACCGTAAACCTTGACCCACTAAGCCTAAACCTAAACCTTTAACCCTAAAACCTAAACCTAAACTCTAAACCTTCAACCTAAACCCTAAACACTAAATCTTAAACCCTAAACCTTAGGCTTTAAACCCTCGACCATAGATACTAAACACTAAGCGTCCAACCCCCAAACCCCAGATCCTAAAAGCACTAAGCCCTCCAGAATTCTCTAACTTCTACCCAAGACCTAAAACAGTGCACCCTCCAAACCCTAAGCCCTCAATCTTAAATCTAGAATCCTAAACCTAAACCTAAAATTACAAACTCTAACCTAAACCTAAGCTACAACCCTAAATCCTAACCTAAGCCTAAATACTAAATTACTAAATCTCTAAGCCTTAAACCTTACCTAAACCATAAGCAGAAACCTAAACCCTAAATTTTTAAACTCTAAACCCTAAGCGTTAAACCTAAAATCCTATGTCTTAAATCCTAAACCCCAAAAACATCAAACCTGCAAATCTTAAATCTGCGATCCCAAACCCTGAACCTACCGTAAACTCCAAGCCCAAACATTAAATCCTAAACCAGAACACTTTAAAGCCCAAGCACTAAACCTAAAACTTAAGCCCCAAACCTCAAATCATAATTTTAAACCTGGAACCCTAAGCCTAAACTCCAAACTCCAAACCCTAAACCTAACTAAACCCCAAATCCTAAACCTTAAATAATAAACCTACAAATCATAAACCTAAACCTAAAAACCTAAAGCCCTAAACTTTAAATGCTAACGTCCAAAATCCCGACCCTAAACCTTAAATCTCAAACCACAGACCCTAAACCCCAAATCATAAACCTAAACCTTAAACCGTGACTTTAAACTCCTAAACCTAAATCCGAGACCACTAAACCAGAAATCTCCAAACCTAAACCAAAATCCTAAGCCGAATCCTAAACCAACTATCATCGATTCTCAAGCTAAACCACGGATCCTAAACAGAGATCCTAAACTAACTGTCCTAATTCAAAAACCCAAGCGCTAAACCACAAAACCTAAACCCCGAAGCCTAAACCCCAAGCCAAAATCTCCAAACTTTGAGACCTAAACCTAAATCTAGAGACCTTATACCCCAAGGCAAAATCACAAACCACAAATCCTTCACCTAATTCTCCAATTCTAAACCTAAATAAAAACCTTAACTTTAAATCTCAAACCCTAAACCTCAAATCTAGAACCCAAAGCACAAAACTCTAGCTGAAAACCTAAACCCTAAACCGTAAACCTTATATCCCAAACCCTAAGCCTCAAACCCTAAGCCTCAAACCCTAAACCCTAAACCATAAACCATAAGTACAAACCACAATCTTAAATCTAGAATGCTAAGACCTAAACCTAAAACTCCAAACCCACCGATCCCAAACTCTAAAGCTTTAACCTAAATCCAAGCCCTAACACTTAAAATTCAACCTTAAATCCTAACCTAAACTAAAACACAAGCCTAAACCTTAACCTAAACACTAAACCTAAAACCTAAACCTAAATACTAAAACAACCTAAGCCTTAAACCTTACACTTTACCATAAACCTAAAACCTAAACCCTAAACCTTAAATCTTTTACTGCGTAAACCCAAAACCTAAACCTTAAACTTTAAATCCTAGCCCTAACCCTAAATGCTAGACCTTAAACCCTACAACCTTAAATCCTCGACCCAAAACACCAAGCCTTAAATCACTAAATATAAAATCCTAAACCCTAAACCCTAAATCTCAAACTCCAGACCCTAAACCTTACACTCAGAATGCTTTAAATATTACACCTAAACCCTAAACCTAAACACTAAAACGTAAACCTTAAGCTTAAACCTAAACCTTCACCCCTAAATTCTAAATCTAGAAACCCAAACCTAAACTCCAAACTCTAAACTCAAAACCTAAAAGCCTAAATCCCACAAACCTTAAACCACAAATCTTAAATCCCAAATCCATAACCTAAACCTAAATCTCAAATCTTGAACCTAAACCTAAATCGCAAACCTAAACCTAAACCCTTAACTCTAAACACTAAACTCTAAATCCCCAAACCCTAAACCATAAATCTCAAACCGTAAACCTAAACCCTATATCACAGAAATCCTAAACCTAAATCTAGAATCCTAGACAGTAATATTAAACCATATACCCTAAACCTAAACCTAAATCCTAAAACCTCTATCCTAATTCTCAAACCCTAAGCCTTAAACCATAAATCTCAAACCTAATAACATGATTTTTAGTATCTCGGGTTCAATTCCTCAAGGCTATCATGTCATTGCGGCAAATGAGGTGTCAATCTAAATGGGTGTGTTGTGATGCGATCGAGATGTAATCAAATGCACTTAATTGAGCGACATAGATAGTTCTTCCATAACCTCACAACTCTAAGTTGCAGAAGCAAATAGAAACTAAGCAGAATGAAAAAATCAAACAGCCAAAACCAGAATATTAATTAATAAGAAGCAAGGCCTTAAGGATGGGGGTTAATGGATCTGTGATTCCTTAATCTTTCTTAGATGTTAATCAACTTCTAGAAACTATCCTAGGCGATGAACATCATAAAAAGTGAAACCCACTCTCGTGGCGGACATCGACAAACCTATGCTACTTCTCAATCTTAACACCTATTCAATGAGAAAAAGAGCGGTATCGATGAAACATAGCATAAGCAAGTATTAAAACAGTTCATCAATGTTAACATGCAGCTAAAACTACCAATCTCTTGGTGCAAAATCATAAATCTCTGGCATTGGTTGAGACATTTTCATCAAACACCTTCACGATGTCAAATGTACGGGATCTAATTCAAGGGTTATGAAGGAATAACATTACAAACACCTAATCCATAAGGGATCTATTCAATTACAAGCTTAAGCATCTAAGGAGATTAGAATTCTACATAAATCTACCCCATCCTCAGAACCTATTTCTTTACTCGAAATCAATGAAAAAAGGCTCAAACCCCGAAATTGAAATAAAGTGCATAATTGAGATTCGGGATGATGAGATATTTTTGGGCTTTTGCCTTCTTTTTTTTGTATTCTTAGAGCCTATTATATTTCTTTTTAAACTCCCAAATCTTTTACTAGATTAGTGACTTAACATATCCCTCTTCTCAAAACTTTTCCCTTTTCTTTCTTTTCTTTTGTGAGACTCGAGTAAAATATCAACCACTCGGTTTTCGTAACTTGACTTGAGACGAATTCATCCTACCGTGTTCCCTACTTGGAGTTAAAGTTCCTAGTCTATTCCACCCAGAATCAAGCTCCACCTATTCCTATCTTGTTCAAGATTGTGAACCAGAACTATATGGCTGATCCTTCTCGGCTCAACCTAATCACGTTCTACCAAGCTATATCCATGAAATAGGCCCACACACTTGAGAAAAATGATGGCTTGAAAGAAAGGTTTGAGGTAAAGATTAAAGGAATCTACTTGGATTAACAAAGGGTGGTAAAGGAGAAAGATAATCATAGTATAAATGGTATCCATGAGTTTTAGATTAAAAGCATAAACATGATAATTGCAAATCAAGATTAGTATCTAATAATTAGGGAATGATTTTAAATCACAGTATGCTTTAGCTAAAACCAAATGTCAGCAATGCGGTCAAATTATGGTTCTACCTACGCTTCCAAGCCATAATGACAAGCATCAAGAACTACAAACCAGGTCATTAACGTTATCAATTTGAGCAGCATGCTAGCAAGGTTATGATCATCATTATCCCCTATACAAAGATGATGACTAAGAGTATGCAAAATTTGAAATAAGAAAAAAGTCAACAATGTCAAGTACATCTTAAAACCTCCCCCAAACTTAAATTACAGAGTCCCTTATGTAATAAAAATTCAAAGGAGAGTTCAAGAATCAAAAGAAATTTACACTAAATGCGATGGTATTTACAATGAAGGGTTGGAGTTGTTATCTCAAGGTTGGTTAAAGAATTGGTCAGTGTAGGCGTCCATGCTTTTCAGAGTGTAATCAGGAACTGAAGTCAAGTTGGTGAGATCTTCGGTGTAGAACTCGGTTTGGCTAACTGGATATGGCATCGAGACTACCCTGTCCTCGGCCTAGTGGAACTGATCTCCTCTTTCTCTGCCTTGGTTCTCCAGCTGATCCACTGGGACACTCCTTTTTGGCCCGAAGTTAGAGGACCCACTTTTCTCAATGAGGCCTTGAAGGATGGACTTCTGCTCTTTCCCTGAAGCCCTTTGATTTGGCTTTTCATCCCTTTTAGAGAATCCTTAAGCTCCTTATCCGTGCTCTTCAGGAAGTTCACTTCAAATGGGATGAAGCCTATTTCTTCAGCACATTGCCCATCCTCCAACGCTTCTGGCTCATTATCGTAGAAGTGGACATTCGGGGTGGCAAGAGTCTTTTCCTTGTGCCCAGCAAAGAGGCAGTGATGTAATCTCTTTTCTTGCGCTAAAATGTTGAGGATCACTATTTGCTACTGATTTTTTCATCTTAGGGCTTCCTTCTTCCTCTATAAAAGGGAGCTGCCCTTCATATTTTTAACCTAATTTTTTCTCTTCTTTTATTTTCGCCTTCCATGGCTGTGCCTCTCCTTCTCTATTCTCTCTTCATAGTTCATCAAATCTCAGTTACTATTCCGCATTAGTATCCTAAAATCTCATGGTATCAGAGCAGGTTATTAATTTTTGAATCTTATTCTCTCATTTCTACGGTTACAAATCTCTTAATTGCTGGGTTTTGTTCGTCATTGCTGGGTACTGTACATGATTTCTTCGAAAATCTGGGCTTTGTTTAGCAAATCTTGTATTTCTCAATCTAGGATTCTCTGGTATTTCTCAATCTTGTAGTGTTTCTTGGAAAATCTGGGGCTTTCTTTAGCTAATCTTGTATTTCTCAATATGGGATTCAATCTGGTGCTTCTCAATCTGGGATTATTTCTTGGAAAATTTGGGGCTCAATCTGGTATTCAATATGTGATTCCTATAATATATGTCGTTTAGGTCCTTATTTCTCTCGTGCTTATGTTTTTAGAAAAAGAGAAGATTGGAGAAATCTTCAGATGTTTTACCACCCGATCCAGAGATAAGCTCCTTGTTTCTAATAGATGGCGCGATGGTGCTCGTGAGGAATATCACCGCCATCCTTTCCTTGTTTCTCATGTTCTTGCTTCGATCTTAAATACCATAATTCCGTTTACTTGTTAGGTGTCTTGACTCTTCTTGTCTTGGATGTCCTTGGCTATTACGACAATGGATAGTACTATGAGTCCCTTTTTTGTATTCATCTGCTCCCCTCGGGAAGTCGAGGCTGCTAAAATGGAAATCTCAGACTTGGAGCAAGTTAATCGGGGTCTGAACAAAGCTTTTTAAAAAGACACTAAAAATTGGAGCACACGGAAAGATTGGAAAAGAGTTTGGCGGCCAAGGGCAGCTAATAAAGCGAACAACCAAAGGATTCAGGGCAGCTAATAAAGTCTACATCTTCGTCATTGAAAAAAAGATCTGAGTGGCCTTAAGGCTAAGTCGAAGGAATTGGCTTTAAGGGTGACTCCTGGTTTGTCTTGGGACCACAACGTTTTGTAGTGGGCTTGATTAGCTAATAAATAAGTAAATGGGAAAGCTAATGAGTTCTGAGCCAAGCTGCTTGAATACATCAGGCTTTGGAGACCCATTGCGTCTCAAGGCTGATATGAATGATTTGAAGACCAATCTTACACTCCTTGGCTAGCTTACTGATGGAGATACCACCATTGACACAAAAAAATCAAAGTGGAAGCTTTTCAGCTATATGTTTTGAGGCTTCATCAGTTAAGCTTTGGCTTTTGCAGACTCTCCTCGACTTCAGAGATCAAATCTCGGTCTTCTACGAAGGCGAAGGTCTCAGGCCATCTACTGAAGTTCCTAAGAGCTTTTTCATTGGGAGTCTCTTATTGCGAAAAGGCATTCCATGTTTAAGGAGGGTGTGATGTAATTTACTTTTCTTGCTAAAATGCTGAGGATCACTATTTGCTACAATTTTGCAATTTAGGGCTTCCTCCTACCTCTATAAAAGGAGGAGCCTACCCTTGTATTTTTAACCTAATTTTTTCTCTTCTTTTATTTTCTCCAGCCATGGCTGCACCTCTCCCTCTCTATTCTCTCTTCATAGTTCATCAAATCTCAGTTACTATTCCGCATTAGTCTCTTAAAAGCTCATGGTATCAGAGCAGGTTATTAATTCTTGAATCTCATTCTCTCATTTCTACGGTTACAAATCTTTTAATTGCTGGGTTCTGTTCGTAATGGCTGGGTACTGTACATCATTTCTTAAAAAATCTGGGGCTTTCTTTAGCTAATCTGGTATTTCTCAATCTGGGATTCAATCTGGTATTTCTCAATCTGGGATTATTTCTCAATCTGGTAGTGTTTCCGGGAAAACTTGGGGCTTTCTTGAGCTAATATAGTATTTCTCAATCTGGGATTTAATCTGGTGTTTCTCAATCCGGGATTATTTCTTGGAAAATCTGGGGCTCTCTTTTGCTAATCTGGTAATTTTCAGCAAAGGTTCAGCTAGAGTAGATTGATTGTGTTGTGTTTTCTCGGTGAAGTTCACAGTTATCATCCTTACTCAAATATCTATGTTTTAAGGCATGGATTCTTCAAAACCTATTGTTGTTCCGGTTACCCTCAAAGGAGTGAATTACTTGCTTTGGGCTAGAACTACCAAGACAGCTCTTTGTTGTCGTGGACTTTGGAGTCACATTGAATAAAGATGGAAAGGAAAACATTGACATTGCAAGCTCCGAGGATGTGAAATGGTTCCAAGAGGATCAAAGTGTTCTTGTTTGCTTCAAAACTCACAGGAAGCTCCAATAATAGAAGCTTACTCTTACTATGAAACGGCTAAGGAATTGTGGGACACTCTTCAGAATGTCTATGGGAATGTGTCTAACCTTACCCGTGTATTTGAAGTGAAGAAAGCGATCAATAGTCTGAGCCAGGAAGATCTAGAGTTCACGAAGCATTTTGGAAAATTCAGATCACTATGGGCATAATTGGAGATGCTTAGGCCATTCTCGGTGGATCCGGCAGTCCTCAAGGAAAGAAGCGAACAAGACAAGGTCTTTGGACTTCTTCTCACATTGAACCCAGCATTCAATGATCTGATCAAGCATATCCTTAGGGCTGAGAAGTTACCAAGCCTGGAGGAAGTGTGCTCTCAAGTATAACGTGAATAAGGCTCGGTGGGACTCTGTATTGGAAAAGAAGAAATGGTCATGGCACATAAGGCAACATTCAAGCATGAAGACCGAAAGACTTTGGTCTGTGATCATTGCAAGAAAAGGGCTCACATCAAGGACAAATGTTGGATTCTTCATCCACATCTCAAGCCGGCCAAGTTCAAAGCAAGCAAACATCTCTAAAGCTTCATCAAGCACCAGTTCTCATGCTCAAGCAGGATCAGCTAAGCAAGAAGAGGAGCTTGCTATGGTTACTTACACCAATGACTTTGTGAGAAAGTCAGACCTGGAGGTCTGACGCTCTCATCAAGTCCCCAAATGCTTCCAACAACAAGGAATCCAGTATCACTCATTTAGCCTCTTTACCAAATTCACAAAGTAAAACCTTAAATTTTTGATTCTGGTGCTTCTCATCACATGATTACCTGCTAGTGGAAATGTGGTAATTGCAAATGGTGAAAAAGGCAACCAATGACCTTAAATGTTATGCTATATTTGGTCCTAACAGCTTTCATTTCCAGGATATTGAAAGTGGAAAGGTTCTTGGAGAAGGGAACACTAAGAGGGATTTATACACTCTTGCGGATTCTCCAACCATGAAAACTAAACCTCTTTCTTTTAAATCTTGTTATGCTGTTACTTCAAATAAATTGTGGCATGATAGACTTCGTCACCCACATGCTCCTGCATTAGAAATAATGTTATCCCATGTTGTTTTTGATCATAATAATTGTGAAGCTTGTATTCTCGGAAAGCATTGTTAAACTGTTTTTCCTAAGTCCTCAACTATACATGAAAAATGCTTTGACCTTGTGCATTCAGATGTATGGACTGCTCCATGCTTATATAGGGACAATAATAAATACTATGTGACATTTATTTATGAAAAATCAAAATACATATGGATCACATTTGTGAATTTTCAATGATATGTTACTAACCAATTTAATGCCAAGATTAGGGTACTTAGGTCAGAAAATGGTGGAGAATATACCAGCCACAAGTTCAAAGAGCACTTAGCCAAACATGGGATTACACCTAAACTAACTGTCCCTACACACCACAACAAAATGGTGTAGCTAAAAGGAAGAATAGAAATCTTATGGAGGTGGCTAGATCCATGATGTTTCACACCAATGTACCAAGGAGATTTTGGAGTGATGCGAGTTATGTCAGCCTGTTATCTCACCAATAGGATACCAACAAGACTCCTAAGTGATAATGCTCCATTTCCGGTATCAAATCAAACCAAAACCTCCATTGACCCGTTACGAGACTTTGGGTGTGTTTATTTTGTCCTAAGACGAGGCGAACTAAGGGATAAGCTAGAAGCCAAGAGCACAAGATGCATGGGTCTTGGCAACTTTACGACTGAAAAGGGCTACAAGGGCTATGACTTCTCAAGAAACCGAACCATTGGGGCAAGGGATGTCAAGTTAATTGAGCACCAGGGTTACTATGACAAGAAGGATTGGGATAGCTTGAAGGATTTGGCAAGATCTCCACCAGACAGAGCTTCTACTCTTCATCACCTCCTGAGTCATCTTGGAAATCCTCCTCCACGAAAAGATCACTCAAACAATACCGGAACAAATCAACAAGGGTTGGAAACTCCGGAAACAACAACCCATACAAACACCGAGAATATTCATGAAGCTTGAGCACCATGGGAGACATTGGAACCACTCATGAGGAACAAAACTCACTTGACATGGAACAAGATCAAGATTAAGATGAGGGAGTTGCTACTGAAGAAGTGGTTCAAGAAGATCAGCACCATGGAGTGGATCGAACTAAATCGTCCTCTTGGGAGGGTATAAGACAAAATTTTGGTCGAGGCACTAGAAGCAAACTAGAGTCTACTTCAATAATCAAGTTGTATCCCATCAATACAAGTTGTATCTTCACTTGCCCTCTTGCCAGCTTCTCATCAAGCCTTCCATGGGAAAATTGATGATCATTGGACTCCCAAGAGGTATGAAGAAGCCAAAGAAAGTGGCGAATGGCTGGAGCGGTTGATGATGAGAAAGGTGATATGGAAAGGAATCATACATGGGATGAAGCAGATCCACCTCCAGGAAAGAAGGCTTTTCACTATCAAGTATCTAAGCAATGAAGATATTGAGAGGTACAAAGTAAGGTTGGTGGCCAGAGCATTCGTAGAAATCTATCGTGTGGACTACACGGATACATTTGCTCCGGTAGTTAAGCTCCATACAGTTATAGTTGTTTTGTCCTTAGCAACAAATCTTGATTGGGAAGTATGGCAAATGGACGATAAGAATGCCTTCTTACAAGGCGAACTTGAAGAAGAAGTGTATATGACACCACCACTAGGCCTTGAAGACTTCATTGCACCCAGGAAGGTTCTAAGGATCAGGAAAGCTATCTATGGGCTAAAGCAATCTCCAAGGGCCTGGTACCCACATCCCAGTACAACCCTCCAAGAGAAAGGATTCAAGAAATCTGAAGCTGATCATACCTTGTTCACTCTTCAAAGCTCGAAAGGAATCATCGTTGTCTTAGTATATGTGGATGACCTTATCGTTTTAGCAATGATAAGGAAGGTATTCAAGAAAATAAATCTTTTCTTAAGATTATCTTTGATATTAAGGACATTGGAGAACTAAAATACTTTCTAGGGATTGAAATTTGCCGCTCTCCAGAAGACTTATTTCTTTCACAAAGAAAGTATGCTCTTGATTTGTTGAATGACACAGGAAAAATTGGAGCTAAACCAGCCAAAACTCCTCTTGAAGATGGCTATAAGGTCAAGCAAAAGGGGGAGAAACAGTACAAGAAGGATCTCCAAGAAGAAGATCCATTAGACAAACAATATGCAGATCCTCTCCAATCACAAAGACTAGTGGGTATGCTTATCCATTTGATGCTAAGAAGACCTGCCTTATGTTTTGATGTGAACTAGGTGAGTCAATACATGCGAAAAACCACCATCTATCATTGGAACATGGTGGAGAGGATATAGATACCTCGAAGGAGTCGAGACAAAGGCATATGGATGGGAAAGAATGAGAATGCCGAGATTGTTGGTTAGTGTGATCAGACTATGCTTTGACACGAATGATAGGAAGTCAACTATTGGATATTGCATATTCATTAGAGGAAATTTGGTGACATGGAAGTCTAAGAAGCAGAAGGTAGTTTCACGTTCAAGTGCTGAATCTGAGTATAGAACAATGAGGAAGCTCACGGAATAACTTATTTGGCTCAAGGCACTACTCAAAGATTTAGGGATTGAAACCACAAGATCGATCACCATGCATTGCGACAACAAAACTGCTATACGCATTACCAGCAACTCAGTGTTTCACGAGAGAACCAAGCACATAGAGGTTGACTGCCACAAAGTTCTAGAAAAGATCAAAAAAGGAGTCACATTACCATGTTTACAAGAAGTGAAGATCAACTAGCAGACGTTTTCACCAAATCTGCGAGTCTTAAGGTTTGCAAACACATCTATAGCAAACTAGGACTTATGGATCCAACTCACCCTTCATCATATCCCCTACTCATAGACGTTATGCTCGTTTCCTCAGTTTATAGCCTTGGCAATGATTCCTTCTGCAATGAGTACCTTGATGTATAAAGAGTTGAAAAAATTAATCATATCTCTGATTCCTCTATTAAGTCATCCTTCCCCGTGATCAAAGAAAGCTTCCATCAATTATGTCAAACTTCATCACATCTCCGATTCCAATTACACCAAGGAAGTTCACTAAGATTAGCTAGTCTCAAACTTAAAAGCTGAAACCTCTACCAAAAAAAGGCTCAAACTTCTTTGCAAAAGCTGGTGAGGTAAAAGCTCTAACTTCTAAACAACCTTTACTCTTGTTTGTTTTTCAAAAGAAGCTCTTTACAAGCTTATCTAACCTTGCACCGTGCTGCGGTGAGTTGAAATCTCTATTGTAGGAGTATGAGGACGTGTTCCTGAAAACAATCGGAGGACTGCCACCAATTAGAAGCATTGGACACCAAATTGATTTCATACGGGTTCAGCCCTTCCAAACCGTCCAGCATATGGAGCTAATCCTGTGGAGACTAAAGAGCTGCAAAGACAAGTCAATGAGCTTATGGAGAAAGGCCATATCGAAAGCATGAGTCCTTGTCTTTGTACCGGTTCTGCTTTCGTACCTAAAAAAGATGGTAGATGGTGCATGTCGTTGATTGCAGAGCTATCAATAATATTACGGTGAAATGTCGACATCCCATACCTAGATTAGATGATATGCTTGATGAGTTAAGCGACTTTAGAATTTTTCTAAAATTGATTTAAAAAGTGGCTATCATCGAGGGGCATGAATGGAGAACGCATTTAAAGCGAAACATGGTTTATATGAATGGTTAGTAATGCCATTAGGACTCAAAAATGCACCTAGTACATTCATGAGATTAATGAATCACATTCTGAGATCATTCATAGGTGTTTTTGTTCTAGTATATTTTAATGATATTCTGATTTACAACAAAAGCCTAGGAAAACATGTTAATCATTTGCAATCTGTTTTGGACGTGCTTAGAAAGGAAAAACTGTTTGCTAATTTTAACAAATGTACATTTGGAGCAGATCACCTTATTTTTTAGGTTTTTGTGAGTGCAGAAGGGATCAAAGTAGATGACAAAGAAGGTCAAGGCGATTAAACACTGGCCTAGTCCAAAATCGATGGGGAAGTCTGAAGCTTTCATGGTCTTGTGCGAATTTTATAAACGATTTGTTTGAGACTTTAGCACTCTTGCTGCACCACTTACTGAATTAATCAAGAAGGATGTTGGTTTTAGATGGGAAACAGCACAAGAAGAGCATTTCAGGCCGTGAAAGAGAGTACTCACACTCTAGCTTATCTCTACCTAGATTTTCTTAAAACTTTTGAGATTGAGTGTGATGCTTCTGGTGTAAGGAATTGGTGCTGATTTAGTGCAGGATAAAGGCCTATAGCATTCTTCGTAAGAAACTAGGAGCTGCCACCCTTAACTATCCAACATATGACAAGGAGTTGTATGCATTAGTGAGACCACTCCAAAGAATTTGTCATACACTGATCAACAAAGAATCGCTAGGTGGGTAGAGTTTATTGAGATATTTCTTTGTCATATACAAAAAAGGTAAGGATAATGTAGTTGTCGATGCATTGTCTCGAAGGTACACTCTACTGTCTACTGTTGATGCTAAACTCTTGGGATTTGAACAGATTAAAGAACTTTATGAAACTGATTCTGATTTTCAAGATATATATATAAAGCTTGTGATAAAATTGCTTCAGGACATTACCATATACAAGATCAGTTTCTCTTTTACAAAAATCGCCTATGTTGCCTAACTGTTCTCTCCGAGATTTGTTTGTTAGGGAAGCTCATGGAGGAGGTCTCATGGGTCATTTTGGCATTTCTAAAACAGTTGAGGTAATGAGAGACCATTTCTATTAGCCCCATATGAGGAGAGATGTTGAAAGACTCTGTGGTAGACGCGTAATTTGTAAGAAAGCCAAATCAAAGGTTCAGCCAAACAGTATGTACACTCCTTTGCCTATCCCAATGCATCCTTGGACTGATATTTCTATGGATTTTGTGCTTGGATTGCCTAGGACTAGGACTGGAAAGAATTCAATATTTTTTGTTGTGGGTAGATTTTCAAAAATGGCACATTTTATTGCATGTCATCAAACTAATGATGCATCCCATATATCAGATCTGTTCTTTAAAGAAATTGTTAGGCTGCATGTAATGCCTAGGACTATAGTTTCTGATATAGATACTTTGGGAAAACCTTGTGGTCTAAATTGGGGACTAAGCTTTTGTTTTCTACTACATGTCACCCTCAAACTGATGGCCAAACAGAATTGGTTAATAGGACTTTAGGAACTCTTTTGCGTGCCTTAATTAAAAAGAATCTTAGAACTTGGGAAGGAGACCGAGTCCTCAATCGAGTTAGAGTGAGTGTGAGATTTGTGGGCAGGACTCCATTTGTGGACCGAGTTCTCTGCTCAAGCTTGCTTTAAACTTGTATCTTCTTCAGCTTCAGATTATATCTCTGACCCAACCAATCCGTTACAAACCCTTGGCTCAGCTTTACCATCTTGTCCCAATGCTGCTTCCAAAATACTCTCTTCAGTAGGCTCTTCTAGTGATTCATCAGTTAACTCATCCTTCCCCATGATCGAGGAAGCTGTCCAGCAACTGTGGGTCTGTTCATGGCATTGTTTATATCTTCTTCATCACCAGATCCTTTCTGATGTGATCCTAGGTAGGATCATGTCCTAGGATAATCTCCAGCAGGTTGCAAGGAATCGAAATGGGGGATTAGGTTGCAGAAATAAAGGGTTGTCCGGAAGGCGAGGGGTTTGGTACGAGGATGGCTCGAGACAGAACGAGGGTTGGTGACGTGGATTAAGCCAGGGATCGGTACGACAATTACAACGAAGGATGGAATGATGGTCGGGACGAGGATCAGCGACGTTGTTTGGGAACAACGTGACGATGGTAGACACGAGGAACGGCGATGAAGATCGGGGCGAGGGATCGGCTACGTGGATCGGACGAGTAACGAGTGAGGGTGGAGAGAGGTGTTACTTCCAAAGATTATGGTCGACCTTTGGACTAACAAGACTTATTCTTGAAGGGGGTGAAGACCCAATACTACGAACAAGGGGTGGAAAGAATTGATACTTCTTAAGGATGGTGGAAGATCCTTAGACTATCGAAAAAATTGCTAGGCGTGAGGATAAAGATCCGAACACAATAAGCAAGCGAATGATCAAACAATTGGGAGAGATTTGATAAAAAAAAAGTTTGATAGATTAATAAAAAGAAACCAGCGGATACATATAGGGTTCAAGGAATTCATGGAAAATGATAAACAACTCCTTGAATTCTACAAAGCATTAAACTAAAACTTTGAACATTTTGAATGCCTCCTTGACTTCAGATTCCGCGGCTTAAGAAAGAAGAAATGGGACTGGGTTTATCAAGAGGCTTGTGAAAGAGTGATGAGGTCTTGTCTCATTAAAAACCTTGTCTGGAAAACCCATTGGAACAAAACTAAACGAAGGGAAAAAGAGTACAAGTCCCATCACTTCTCTTGGTAAACGTTTAGGTGGCTTGGATCACAATTAGTGTAGTTGGATTAGCACTACCTAAACTACCCTAGATGATGTTGAGAAGATGTTGCAAAGTTGTCTTGAGCTTGGCTTGCTTGGACCGAGTAATAGGACCATGGGGAATGTGCAAATCTTCATGTCCTTACTGCTCCAGTTCAAGCTGCTCCGGTTCATCCTCTTTGCTGGCTAGGCTCTCATAGTCCTCCCCCACTTGAAAAGGATTTGTCCTCAAATCTGCTTCATCTGCAAACTAAGATACCAAATCAGTAATATTAAAGCTTGAGCTTACATGGTACTTACCTTGGAGATCCAGCTGGTAGGCATTGTCGTTGAGCCTCTTGGTGATTTTGAATGGTCCATCAATTCTAGGCATAAGCTTATATTTTCTTTCGGTAAGGAACCTATCCTTCCGTAGATGAATCCACACCAAATCTCCTTCTTTAAAAACCAACTCCTTGCATCCTTTATTTGCATACTTGGTGTATAGCTTGGTCTTATGTTCAATATTACTCCATGCCCTTTCATGAATCTGTTTAACAAACTCGGCCTTTTTCATTCCATCAAGACTTATCCTTTCACTCAACGGTAAAGGCATTAGATCCAAATGTGAGATGGGATTGAACCCATAAACAATTTCAAATGGAGAATACTTAGATGCGGAATGCCTAGCATGATTATAAGCAAATTCTACATGAGGCAAACAATCTTCCCAACTTCTAAGAATTTTTTTTAATGATAGCATGCAACAATGTAGATAAGGTTCTATTAACTACTTCAGTTTGACCACCGGATTGTGGATGACAAGTCGTAGAGAAAAAAAGCTTAGTTCCTAGTTTAGACCAAAGTGTTTTCCAAAAATAGCTAAGGAATTTAGTGTCTCTATCCAATACAATAGTCCGAGGCATACCATGAAGCAGAACTATATCCTTAAAGAACAATCCGGCTACATGAATGGCATCATTAGTTTTATGACAAGGGATGAAATGAACCATTTTAGAAAATCTGTCAACTACCACAAATATTAAATCCTTATAGATTTTTGTCTTAGGTAATCCAGTTACAAAATCCATGGAAATGTCATGCCAAGGATGCAATAGAATAGGTAAAGGAATATACAAACCATGGTTTTGGGTCGTGGATTTGGCTTGTTTACAAGTGACACATCGTTGACAAATTTTCTCGACATCACCTATCATATGTGGCCAAAAGAAATGATCTTGCAGTACAGTTAAGGTTTTTGTCACGCCAAAGTGACCCATAAGACCACCTGCATGAGCTTCCTTGACAAACAAGACTCGAAAGACGAGTTAGGCACACATAACCAGTTTTCATAAAACAAAAAGCCATATGCCTTGTAATATTTTCCCGTACAAAATTTCTCACAAGAAGCATAGATATCTTTAAAGTCAGCATCACTAGCATATAGTTCTTTTATTTGCTCAAATCCAAGTAGCTTGATTTCTAAAGAATTCAAGAGAACATACCTCCAAGAAAGAGCATTGGCTACTACATCCTCCTTACCTTTCTTGTATTTGATCACATAGGGAAATGTTTCAATAAACTTAACCCACTTGGCATGTCTTTTGTTAAGCTTATGTTGTCCTTTGAGGTGCTTGAGAGATTCATGATCCGTATGGATAACAAATTCCATGGGCCATAGGTAATGTTGCCACGTTTGTAAAGCCCTAATAAGCCCATAGAGTTCCTTGTCGTAGGTTGGATAATTGAGTGTGGTGCCTCCTAGCTTCTCACTTAAATAGGCTATTGGTCTTTGTTCCTGCATAAGAACAGCACCAGTACGAATGCCTGAGGCATCACATTCAATCTCAAAATTTTTATCAAAATTAGGAAGAGATAAAACCGGGGCATTTGTAAGCTTGTCCTTCAAGGTTTCAAACGCATCTTCTTGAGCTTGCTCCCACTTGAATCCAAAATTTTTCTTGATAACCTCAGTAAGTGGAGCTGCTATTGTGCTGAAGTCCTTGACAAACCTTCTATAAAACCCGGCAAGGCCATGGAAACTTCTTACTTCGCTTACATTCTTTGGACTTGGCTATTCTTTGATTGCTTGAATCTTTTCCTCATCAACCTTAATGCCATCTGCACTTACCACAAAACCTAAAAACACAAGGTTATCTCCAATAGGTTGCAATGAATCAAAATGGTGGATTAGGTTGCAGAAATGAAGGGTTATCGGGAATGCGAGGGGTTCCACGCGAAGGTCGCTCGAGACGGGACGTGGTTTGGTGACGTGCATCGGGAAGTAGCGATGAGGATCTGCTACGCGGGTGGTGACATGGATCGGGATGTAACGACAAGGATCGGCTACGCGGGTGAGACGTGGATCGGGACGTAGCGACGAGGATCAGCTGCGCGGGTGAGACGTGGATCAGAATGTAGCGACGAGGATCGGCTACGCGGGTGGCAACGTGGATCGGAACGATGGATGAAATGAAGTGATACTTTCAAAGGTTATGAACGACCTTTAGGCTATCAAACTTGTTCTGGAGAGGATAAAGACCCAATGCTTCGAACAAGGGGTGGAAGTGAATAATACTTCTTAAGGACTATGGAGAATCCTTAAGACTATCGAGACTTGCTAGGCGTGAAGGAAGAAAATCTGAACACTTTAAGCAAGCGAATTTGATCAAACAAATTATTAGAAAGATTTTTAATAAGATGTTTGATTGATATATGATGATTTCGGCCCATAGTTACTAATGTTTTCTAGTCCTTTTCAGTGTCTTTAGAGTCGTTGTTGAGTCTTATCAGGTCAAAAGGGAGTCTTGGAGCATGAATTGGAAGGACTGGAGCTGTTGGAGCTTTTGGAGCAAAAGGAAGCGGATTCGCAACAAAACGAGTATAATTCGTATCCAGTTTTGGGAGCACATGCTCCGCCGCCAGAGAAAAACACATCTTACCTTGGAGCAGACTTCAACGCTATTTTGAGATTCTCTCCTTCTCCTCTTTGTTCTCCATCGCCTAGCTACTCCCTTGATGTTCTTTTATTTTCGCCTTCAAGATTTGGAAAATCATCCACTACTCTGTATTGAGAAGAATTCTGAACCTTATTTTACTTTCAATATTATTCATGAATTCCTTTTACTTCATTGTTGTGTTTAATTCTACCATGTTTGAGTAGTCCATTAACTAGATTAGGGTTTTCAAAGGTATTCATGAAATGATAAATTGAGCACAAATAGGATACATAAATATATATTCTCTTCGCCTCTAGTTGAATTTAATGCTTAGATTAAACTGATCACTTAGTCTATGATTTCAGGTTAAACTTATTCCTGAGAGTGCTCTAGGTTGCTAGATAAGACATAGGTGAGCAATCAGTCCATAATAGCGAGTTCATGCTACGGCTGAGTTTGAACATCTTAAACCCATTCGTTAGTGCTTGTCTGCATCTCTAAGTCCAAATGAGAGTTAAGGTATTTAGGTTGCTAGATAAAGTTGTCGGCGCCACAAGAGTGGGTCAGTCTTATTTTTATGTTTGAGTTCTAGACCTGTGCTGAATTATATAGTGAATAGTTGCTAAAGTTTTCATCTCTGAATCACCGGCGAAATACCCTAGTGTAGTGCTTTTTTTATTAAGTTTTACACCGTTTTATTTACTTGCAATCTGTTACGAAAACCAACCACATAAATTTATCTTAGCTTTATTTACAAATCTCATAAAATCATAATGTAACCTTGGTCTCTGTGGATTCTATCCCATTTATACTATTGCGATTGTCTGTGCACTTGCAGATTTATTTGGGTTAAAACATTGTGTATCAAGTTTTTGGCGCCGTTGCCGGGGACCAATTGCATTACCTTTGATTTTTGATTTTAAATTCAGTCTAAGAAACTACTAATTCTTTTCCCTTTTCTTATGTTTCAGGTGCATGTCTAGTAAAAGAACAAGAAGAAACTGCACCAGAAATTTAATCAATATTTCGAACGAAGAGCTCGCTAGTCTAGAAAGGGAGAACCGATAGCGAAAACTCACCACCCCCAACATGGGCAAACAAGAAAACGGACTGGCTGCTCAGTTGCAGATGCTTCGATTTGAGATAGAGCAACTGCGGAGAGACAAACAAGAGGTTCATCAACCACAGCGTGGTATTAGAGACTCGGACAATCCACATGCCTACTACCAGAACTGGGCTGTTCTTGTGCCTCCTCCTATTCAGAGGAAAGACTTCGAAATCAAACCTCAAATGATTTCGTTGGTAAAGCAACACCTTTTGAGGAAATCAGCAGCACCATGGGTTCTAATGGGGTGCCTAATGAATTTTTTAAATGCAAGTTGTTCCCATTCTCACTTGCGGACAAGGCCTCCCGATGGCTGAAGTCACTACGAGCAGGGTCGTTGAAGACATGTAGAGCGGCTTTTCTGAACCACTTTTACACTAAGTCGAAGACCGCAGCTTTGAAGAACAAGACATCTTCATTCCAACAGCATTCCGCGGAAGCTTTTTGTGAGGCTTGGGAAAGGCTGAAAGAATACAGCAGATAGTACCTTCACCATGGATTCAAGGATGAGAAGATTTTTGGGTATTTTCTATGATAGTGTTGAGTGGGATTATAGGAGCGCGCTGAATGCGCCTAGTAATGGCGATTTCATGACCAAGACTAAGGAAGGCACTTTTGAGCTGATTGAGAACTTGGCTTCAAGTTCCAGTAACAAGTCGCCTGAGTATGATAGGTCTAGGAAGGTAAACAGCATGGAGACACAAAAGATTGATGAGATGACGGCAAAGGTGAACTTACTTCTAGGGAAAGCCAAAAATCGGTTTATTTTGCGGATAAGGATGGGAGAACACCTATCTCCCAAGAGCTTGAAGAGGATGCTGATGCTTGTATGCAAGAGGTTAACTACGTGAGTGGACAAGGATATGTGCAAAACCGTAGGTTCAACTCAAACTACAGGAGCCACCCTAACCTTTCCTACCGAAGCACCAATGTCGAGAATCCACAGGACCAGGTTTATCCACAGCAAGGAGGAGGTATGAATCAGTTGCCACGGAACCAAGGGTTTCAGAAGATCTACTCCAGCAACCATTAGGGGAAACTGTTTGTCCCCATGCAAAACCAGAACCAGTGACAAGGAGGAACTCAACAAAACCCTACTTCGCAACCGCTCAACAATCCACTCCTACGCCAGATTCTCAAGATGAACTAAAGCCTCTTATGCAGCAACTCCTAGTTAATCAACAAAAGGCTGCAACTGAGATCAATGCACAGGTCAATCACATGTACAATGATCTAAATGCAAAGTATGAAGCCGTTACCGCTCACATGAAGAATCTTGACACGCAAGTTGCCCAAACTGCCGAGGCAATTAAGCGACCTAGTGGTACTCTTCCTGGGAAACGGGAGATGAATCCAAGCAAAGAGTATGTCAACACAGTGGAGATTAGAAATGGTAGAGTGTTGGCACCGCCAACTAGCCCTAAAACCAAAGGGAAAGTTAAGGAGAGTGCTACGGAGCATAATACCCAAGGGAAAGCTCTAGCCACAGAAGAAGGAATGATGAAATGTTGTTCACACTCAAAAACACGAGTTGACACTACTCCAGCTGAATCCCAGGCCGAATCTACCGAGCACCCAAACCCTTCTCAAGAGCACATGCTCTAACAGGGTGCTCCAGCCAAATCTGCAGAAACTCCTCTAGAGGGAATTTACGTACCTAGGGTTCCTTACCCAGTTCCTCCGAAGAAAACTTGCAAAGAATTAGGATATGCAAAGTGTGGGAGATGCTGAAGGACTTAACAGTGAAGCACCCTTTGGTGGACGCCATACAGATGGTACCAGCCCTAAAGAGGTACATGAAAGAAGTGGTGGCTGGAAAGGAATGGAGCGCCATCCTGGGAAGTACGTGAAAATCGGACCAACGACCTTCGGTCCCTACCGAACTTTTTTTCAGTTCGGTGGAAAAGAGACACCAATCCAGTTTTCCCTGGTTTGGAGAGATAGCCAACTTCTAGGCTGCTGAAAAGGATTCGGAAGACTTCATGGCAAACAAAAGGAGGAAATTTCGTCACGACATCAAGAGGTACTTTTGGGATGAGCCCTACTTGTATAAACATTGCTCGGATGGGATAATCAGAAGATATGTGTCCGAATAAGACATACCAGGGATCCTTCTTCATCGTCATGGTTCATCATATGCTGGCCAGTTCGCCACCTTCAAACCAGTTTCCAACATTCTCCAATCTTGTTTTTCGTGGCCTACTATGTTTCGCGACACCCAGCGCTTTATCTCTAAATGCGACGCCTGCCAGAGACAAGGGAACATCAGCAAACGGAATGAGATGCCTTAGAAATTTCATTCATGAAGTATAAGTTTTTGATGTGTGGGGGATAGACTTCCTGGGACCATTCCCATCCTCTTTCGGGAATGAGTATATTTTGGTTGCCGTCAATTATGTGTCCAAGTGGGTTGAAGCATTGGCAAGCCCTACAAACGATGCTAAGGTGGTCGTCAAGATGTTTAAGTCCATCATTTTTTCTACGTTTGGTGTTCCAAGGATAGTGATTAGCGATGGAGGTTCCCACTTCATCAACAAGGTTTTTGCGAACCTCCTAAGGAAGAACACCGTGAAGCACAAGGTCTCGACTCCTTACCACTCTCAAAGCAACGGTCAGGTTGAAATCTCTAACAGGGAAATCCAGAGCATTCTGCAGAAGACCGTGAGCATGACAAGGAAGGATTGGGCTAAAAAGCTAGATGATGCAGTTTGGGCATACCAGACCGCATACAAGATGCCTTTGGGAACCACGTCGTTTCACTTAGTGTATTGGAAGGCATGTCACCTTCCGGTTCAGTTAGAATACAAGGCGGCCTGGGCAGTGAAGATGCTCAACTTTGACATCAAGCCTGCACTTGAAAGGCGGACCATGCAGCTGCACGAGTTGGAAGAAATTAGGCACTTGGCCTATGATAACTCGTGGATCTACATGGAGAGAACCAAGGCATACCACGATAAGCGGATCCTCCCCAGGAATTTCTCCCCCAACGATCAGGTATTATTGTTCAACTTTCACTTAAGATTATTTCCAGGAAAACTGAAGTCAAGATCGTCCGGTCCATTTACTATCAAAGAGGTTAGGCGCATGGAGCCGTAGTGTTGCTGAACACTAGAGGAGAAGAGTTTGTGGCCAATGGTACATCGGAGAAGGTGGATCTGCCACCTTAGGTGACCCTCCTCAAGCCTACACGACTAACCAAATCGAGCTAAAGACTTAAACCAAGCTCTTGGTGGGAGGCAACGCACCGGTAAGGTTCAGTACATATTTTTTTGAAATTTATTTTTATTACTAATTTTTTCTTTCAGTTTGTATTAAAAAAAAAAAAAAAAGGATGGAAAGTTTTTATTACTTGAAAGGCGGACCATGCAGCTGCACCTAGTCGCCTGGCTGCTCTGCATGCGCGAAAAGGATGGAAAGAGATGAGCTCCGATTTCCAAGAGATACACGGGGCCCATACGACCACATCAAGCGGCTACCCTAATTTAGTAAACTGGTCTCCCACATTTCAATTCCTACTTAAACTAACATCCCCTTTTTCTTTTTCTTTCATCCTTAGATCTCTCTACTTCTCTCTCGCCGCACCGCCGCACCGCTCTCTCGCATCTCCCCATTGCTCACCCACTTATCTGCCGCATCTCTCTCCCTAGCACATATCTCTCACGCTCTCGCTCTGCCGCGTATCTCTCTCTCGCGCATCCACCTCGTTGTCACCCCTGCCGATCTCTTCGCCATCATGCCTCCTAAACAGCGCTTCTCGAGCACCAAGGGCAAGGCGCACACCAGTTCCTCTACCGCTCTAGCCTCTCGCCCCATCTCACATCCGTGGCCTCGCATAGAGAACGAAGCCTTCTCCCTACCTGATGACAGGCTACCGCTGCAGTCCACTACCCTATGGGATCAAAAGGCATCCTTCTACTACAACCAGCTGCTGAAGCTGAAGATCAAACCGACTCGGTTGATGTGCATGGACACCCTCCAATCATTGGGCATATACGAAGAGGTTCAACAAATCCTCGACCACGCCCAATGCATGACCTTCGCCTTGGAGGAGGATATCCTTTTCCCGGATCTCACGCGGCAATGCTTGGCCACAGCCGGGCTTACCTACACCGATCCGGAGAGGCCAGCGTTTGAAGAGGCCACTTTCTTTGCAGGCGGAACGAAGTATAGCATCGGGATGGAGGATTTTCCCATCGCCTTTGGGTTCCACCACGAGGTGAAAGAGCTAGCATTCCCCAAGAAATTCTCACATTCCGGCAGTTTCTGAGAGACCATCGCCTTTGATCCCTACCGCTCTAACTCGGCAAGCCAAACCCGCATCCGCCCCGCAATTTGAGTTTCCACCCGGATCTTCAGCAACATGCTCTTGATGTTGGGAACAAGGTACACCTTGACGAGCTTTTGATGTTGTTCTTGGGTTGTAGTACTTTGGTAGGTGACGGACATCCGGGGAGAGTAGACGTATACCGAGCCAACCACGGCATCCGGTTTATGGAAGTCATCTGCACCATCAAGGATACCTCACCGGTGGTTCAACGCACTGCTGCATTTTCTTTTATTGAGTCAGTTTGTTCGAGTTATTTAGTTGTATAGGCGAAAAATATCACTTATAGGAACTGGGAATCCCTGAACATGCCATCAGACCCAAGGAAGAGTGGAGTTTCAAGAAGAAGAGAAGTTTTGTTTCGAAAAGGAGAAGGGAGTGGTTAGAGATTGTGGACATCACTAGTCCATTTCTCCTATCATTTTATGCTATGTCTAGCATCCACCAAAAAATCTTGTAATTCTAAACACTCTGAACTCCACCATTAAAATAGCCTCCCTATTACCTAGATTCGATTCTCTTACCTAATGCCCAAAAATGAGAAGTCACGCCATCACTTAATTATCTGGATGATGAACAGTTCTGTGTTTGAGACTCAATTATGGAACAGGGTTGGTTGAAGATGTTGGGTGAGTTTTTGGTAAGAACTTGTTTCTCATGTTATGAAGTGTGTGATCTGCAGATTATGGTTGATGTCACGGGTTCCTGAGATTCGCCTAATCCCTGCGCTTACCCCTCTTTTACCTTCTTTGATTCTCGTTTATTTGAGGACAAACGAAAGTCTAAGTCTAGGGGAGTTGATATATGATGATTTTGGCCCATATTTACTACTATTTTCCAGTCCGTTTTAGTGTCTTTAGAGTTGTTATTGAGTCTTATCAAGTCAGAAGGGAGTCTTGGAGCATGGATTGGATGGTCTGGAGCAGTTGGAGCTTTTGGAGCAAAAAGGAGTGGATTCGCAACAAAAAGAGCATAGCACGTGCTCCGGTTTCGGGAGCACATGCTCCGCCGCAAGAGAAAAATAAAGAGCCCGATTTGACATAATTTTTGGCGTGGTTAAATAGGTCAAGCCACTTCCACAGAAAACACATCTTACCTAGGAGCTACCTTCAATGCTATTTTCATATTCTCTCCTTCTCCACTTTGTTCTCCATCGCCTAGCTACTCCCTTGATCTTCTTTTATTTTCCCCTTCAAGATTTGGAGAATCATCCACTACTCTGTTTTAAGAAGAGTTCTGAACCTTATTTTACTTTCAATATTATTCATGAATTCCTATTACTTCATTGTTGTGTTTAATTCTACCATGTCTGAGTAGTCCATTACCTAGATTAGGGTTTTCAAAGGTATTCAGGAGATGATAAACTGTGCACAAATAGGATACATAAATATATATTGTCTTTGCCTCTAGTTGAATTTAATGCTTAGATTAAACTAATCACTTAGTCTATGATTTCAGGTTAAACTTATTCACGAGAGTGCTCTAGGTTGCTAGAAAAGACATTGGTGAGCAATCAGTCCGTAGCCAACGAGAGTTGATGCTACGGCTGAGTGTGAACATCTTGAACCCATTCGTTAATGCTTGTCTGCATCTCTAGGTCCAAACGAGAGTTTAGGTATTTAGGTTGCTAGATAAAGTTGTCAGCGCCACGAGAGTGGGTCGGTCTTATTTTTATGTTTGAGTTCTGGACCTGTGCTGAATTATATCCTGAATAATTGCTAAAGTTTTCATCTCTGAATCTTCGGCAAAATATCCTAGTCTAGTGCTTTTCTATATTAAGTTTTACACCGTTTTATTTACTTGCAATCTGTTACGAAAACCAACGACATACGTTTGTCTTAGCTTTATTTACAAATCTCTTCAAATCATAGTGTAACCTTGGTCTCTGTGGATTCGATCCCATTTATACGACTGCGATTGTCTGTGTACTTGCAGATTTATTTGGGTTAAAACATTGTGTATCATTGATAAATTGAAAGAAGAGAACAAGAGAATACAAATAGGGTTCAAGGTTGCATGGAAACTAGAAAATAACCCTTGGAATTCTACAAACATTAAAGATAAAGTTTGAACCACTCTTGAATGTCTCTTTGACTCCATTTCGTGGCTGAGAAGATAAAATGGGCTTTAGCTTTATCAAGAGGCCTTGTGAAAGAGTGATAAGGCTTGCCTCATTAAAAACCATGTTTGGAAAACCCATTGGGACAAAACCAAACTAAGGGAAAAAGAGTGCAAGTCTTATCACCTCTGTTGATAAATGTCTAGGTGGCTTGGATCACAACTAGGGTAGTTGGATTAGTATACACTAAACTGCCCTGGATGGTGTTGAGAAGATGTTGTAGAGATGTTTTGAGCTTGGCTTGCTTGGACCGAGTAATAGGACCATTGAAAATTTGCAAGTATTCATGTCCATGCTGCTCCGGTACGAGCTGATTCCTTTATTCCTCATTGTCCTCTTTATGCTCATTGAATTCAAGCTCCTCAGGTTCAATCTGCTCCGTAGATCTAGACTCCAAGCTTTCCAGGATCACATCTTCCTCTCCCACTTGAAAAGGATTTGACCTCCAATCCGAAGAATTTGCAATAAAAGAAAGAAGAGAATAAGTAACTTTGAATAGGGAAATCTCTTTATACTTACCTTGGAGAAAGGTGTTGTTGCCGCTGATCCTTTTGATGATGGTGAAAAGGCCACCAATCTTTGGTGTTAGGTTAAACCTCCCTTCAGACGAAACTCGTTCTTTTCTCCAATAATTTCTTATGGATTCTCCAACTTCAAAGATTATTCGGAAATAAGCAAGGGTTTTCTTGTCTTGTATCAAATCAACTCCAATTTCAGTCCTCATAAAGCAATGTGAGGAGCAAACTTCTAAGTCTGGTGGCTCCTCTTTTTTACCTGCAATGTTTTCAACACTTTTGGCAAAGAACAAGTGCGTTAAAACAGTCATGGAGTTAATAATATCCATGAGCACAGAATTTCCATGAGAAGCACTAGAAGAAATAGAGAAACTAATAATATCCATGAGCACAGAATTTCTATTAGGTTCACACATTTTATCAAAACAAAAATCCTCCATGCATAAAGAATTTCTTATGCTCAAACTCCTCGCAAGATGGAAACACATTTTTAAAATTATCATTTAAATCATAAAGCCTTTTAATGATTTCAACTTCCAGTGACCTAGCTTCATGAGCAAAAAGAATCACATACCTTGGAATTATTGCATCGGTCACAATAATTTCCTTACCTTGCTTGTCTCGGAAGTTACAAGGATTTGTCTCAATGTTTGGATTATAAAGTAATCTCATATCCGAACCAGGATTTCCCTACTTCCAACAATTATACAACCACCTGTGCCTTGAGTCCATTGCATCTTGAAACTCACAATCATATGGATCTGTTAACAGCTTCTTATCCCCATAGTCTACTTCTTCCAGCAACTTAAAATCCAAAATATAAGGATCAGGTATAGGGGACAAGGTATACCTTCTTGGTCGTGCAAATGCTTCCTCATCACCATTATCATCAAGAAATGAAGCCTCAATGTCTTTTGATACCTTCTCTTGAATTATGCACTCAGACTGAATAATCTGCTCCGGCTGCACTTCTTCAACCATAGGAACTAAATGTAAATCATCTTCAATTTCCAACAATTCTCCTTCAGCAGGCTGCTCTAAATGCTCCTTGGACAAATCAGAAACAACTTCTTCTTCCTCTGAAGTTATGTCTCCATTATCCACAATTGTCTTAATCTTTCTGTCAAAACACTCATTAGCATAATGGCCCATGCCTTTACACTTGAAACACTTAACATCATGAGTTCTGGTTGCATCCTCTTTAGCTTTGCCTTTGTTATCAGTAGACAATGGTGTTTCAGATTTTTGTTTCACTTCTGGATAGCTTCCTTTTCCAGAACTGGTCTTTTTGATTAGTGATTTCAGTTCCTCTTTAATCTCCTGAATCTCATCAAAATCTGGAAACCCCACTTTGATGTCTCCTTCACGATGATGCTTTTGCTGTACTCCTCTCTTTCTCTCGTGTTCCATAACCCCATAATCAAAATCTGAACGATGAGAAAAATGTCCACCTCTAGAAGATGAATGATCATCATCTACTATTTTTCTCCTCAGCAGCTCATGGTAATAATGACTAGGAATGTATCTCTTCCGCATAATGGCCTTCATTTCTGTCCATGACTCTACAGGATATTCTCCATTACGCCGTCGTGATTAAAGTAGCTGATCCCACCAGCTGAGAGCATAGTCACAAAACGCTGCAGCAGAAACTCTTACTCGGTTGATCTCGGTGTAATGCTGAACCTTGAAAACGAGTTCATTCTTCCTTTCCCATTCCAAATATGTATCTGGATCATTTTTCCCATGGAATGGTAAAATCTTAGGTTTGAGACATCCAAGATTATCTTGTATACATTCGTAGCCTTTTCTCCAAGTTGATCTCAATGTTTTGTCTGGCGGTTTTGGGTTGAGCTCTTGTTCCTTTGTCGTTCTCTGTTCTTCTTTTGTTGAAGTTCTTCACGAAGTGCATCTAGTTGATTGTCCATAATTCGCTTCATGGCTTTGATTAGGAGCTTGTTGTTGCGATTCTGGCTGGTTTCCACCATGGCACCTGTTCAAATCCAAACAAATGAACAAGTAAAGATGCCCAAAGATAACACAACAAAGAAGAACTCGGCAATCTTTCTAGAATCCTAAGCGACTTTTTGACTTGATCGAAAAGAATTTATGCAATCAAAACCTTTATGAAAATCAAAACGAATTTATGAAAATCAAAACACTGAAAATCGCAGAAATCCTTTTCGCGAAAACACGTGAAGATGATCGGTCAGATTAAAATATCAAATCGAGTCCAAAAATTCGGAAATCAATTTTAACAGAAACTAGACACGTATTAGGTTCTTTAGAAACTGATTTCAAGATTTTATCAATCACCAAATAATTATGAAAATTCTGAAAATCGACAGACAAAATCGTTATGTGATCTGCGGAATGTAAAGGGGGTGAAATGGATTGGGTATGACACAACCTGGTGTGGAGTTTGCTCTGATACCACTTGATGTGATCCTGGGTAGGATCAAGTCCTAGACTGATCACCAACAGGTTGCAAGGAATCGAAATGCTGGATTAGGTTGCGGAAATGAAGGGTTATTAGCGAATGAGGTTCCGAAGGTGGCGAGCGTGGATTGGATGGATCGGATCTGTCGAATGGCGACGTGGATCGGGGCGTAGTGACGAGGCTCGGCTACGCGGGTGGGGACGTGGATCGGAACGTAGCGACGAGGATCAGCTACGTGGGTGGTGACATGGATCGGAAAGATGGATACAATTAAATGATACTTTCAAAGGTTTTGAACGACCTTTAGACTATCAAACTTGTTCTGGAGAGGGTAAAGACCCAATGCTTCGAACAAGGGGTGGAAGTGAATGATACTTCTTAAGGACTATGGAGAATCCTTAGACTATCGAGACTTGCTAGGCGTGAAGGATGAAGATCCAAACACTTTAAGAAAGCGAATTTGAGCAAACAAGTTATCAGATGGAAAGAAGAAAACAAGAGAATACATATAGGGTTCAAGGTTGCATGGAAACTAGAAAATAACCCTTGGAATTCTACAAACATTAAAGATAAAGTTTGAACACTCTTGAATGTCTCTTTGACTCAATTTCGTGGCTGAGAAGATAGAATGTGCTTTGGCTTAATAAGAGGCCTTGTGAAAGAGTGATAAGGCTTCCCTCATTAAAAACCTTGTTTGAAAAACCCATTGGGACAAAACCAAACGAAGGGAAAAAGAGTGCAAGTCTTATCACCTCTCTTGATAAATGTCTAGGTGGCTTTGATCACAACTAGGGTAGTTGGATTAGCACACACTAAACTGCCCTGGATGGTGTTGAGAAGATGTTGTAGAGATGTTTTGAACTTGGCTTGCTTGGACTGAGTAATAGGACCATGGGGAATTTGCAAGTCTTCATGTCCATGCTGCTCCGTACGAGCTGATTCTCTTGTTGCTCATTGTCCTCTTTATCCTCATTGACTCCTCCTCAGGTTTAAGCTGCTCCGTGGATCTAGACTGCAAGCTTTCCAGGATCACATCATTATCTGTTCCAAAAGCACATTTCTTAAGGTGGGCATACAAGGTTTCCTTTCTAAGCACTTCCAAAACCTTTCTAAGGTGATCCACATTGTCGTCTAGGCTGCGGCTGTAAACTAAAATATCATCGCAATACACAACCACAAAACGACCTATGAATGCCCTAAGGACATGGTTCATTAAC
The DNA here is from genome assembly GCA_028015245.1 of Cardamine occulta. Taxonomy (NCBI): domain Eukaryota; kingdom Viridiplantae; phylum Streptophyta; class Magnoliopsida; order Brassicales; family Brassicaceae; genus Cardamine; species Cardamine occulta. Next base: position 9,343,184 of record CM051381.1, read on the forward strand.
CTCATGGAAGTTCTAGGTGCGTCTGTTAACCCAAAAGGCATGACTAACCATTCATACAATCCATGCTTAGTTTTAAATTCTGTTTTCCATTCATCCCCTTATTTCATCCTAATTTGATGATATCCGCTTTTAAGATCTATGTTTGAAAAGATGCTAGAACCATCCAATTTATCAAGCATATAATCTAGTCTAGGTATAGGGTAGCGATACTTTATAGTGATATTGTTGATGGCTCGGCAATAAACACACATCCTCCAGCTTCCATCATTCTTAGGGACAAGTAGAACGGACATGGTGCACGGGCTCATGCTCTCACGGATATGTCTTTTTTCCATGAGCTCAGTGACTTTCTGTTGAATTTCCTTCGTTTCTAGAGGGTTGGTTCTATAGGCGGGTTTGTTGGGTAGAGAAGCTCCGGGCATGAAGTCGATTTAATTCTCTATTCCTCGAATAGGTGATAATCCACGTCGATTCTCTTTCAGGAACACATCTTGGAACTCCTGCAAAAGAAACTGAATTTTTCTAGGAAGATCTTTTATGGGCTGGTTAGTATGACGAAATTCTTTAAATACAAAGAGCAGGAATGGTGACTAACTCCCTTGTTGAGGCTTGATCATGAGATTGGCCGGTTGCTTAAGCTTGGATTCAGAAGTAGTTTTGTTTTTCTTCAAGGTGAATTGGTCTAGATTAACTTCTTGTGGGATTAATGGTACTAGGAAGTTCCTTTTGCCCTTAAGCTCAAATGAATACCTATTGGTAAACCCATCATGCATTACCTTTTGATCAGATTACCAAGGTCTTCCAAGGAGTATATGGCCGGCATCCATTGGTAAGATGTCACATAAGACCTCATCTTCATATTTTCCTATAGACAAAGGAACTACGACCTGGTTCTTGACTTCTAATTCTCCCTCATCATTAAGCCATTGTAACTTATAAGGCCTAGCTCTTTTAATGATCGCTAGTTGAAGCTTCTCTACCATGGACTCACTCGCCACATTGGTACAACTACCTCCATCGATCACTAGACTGCAAACCTTTTCCTTCACTAAGCAACGAGTATGGAATAGATTCTCTCTCTGCTCATTTTTCTCAAACTTAGTATGCAGATTGAAAGTTTTCCTAGTGACCAAGAGTTGTCCCACTGTTTGCATGGCTACATGTTCTTCTATAGATTCAGCCTCCGAATGGTCTTCTTCCGATTCTAGCTCACCATTGGCTCGAATCACCATGGTTCTCCTATTGGATCAAGCATTTGAGTAGTGACCAAAACCTTTACACTTGAAGCATTGGATTTCCCTAGTTCTGGTACTTGATCCCTTGTCAATACCCTTAAGTCACGGTTCTTCTAGCTTGGGTTTGGGAAATGGTTTGTATTCCTTTTTTGGCTTATCATCTCGGGTTTGGTTAAACCTCCTAGGGGTGTACCCGGGCTTAGGTTTCCTCCGCTTAAGTTGCTTCTCAAACATGATAGCCTTATGGAGAAGCTCTTCCATTTCCACATAATGGTGGACCTCAAGCCGTTCTATGATTTCTCTTTTAAGGGCGCCCATAAATCTGGCCATAGTAGCTTCATTATCTTCTCGCACATCGGCTCTAAGCAACAAGGTTTCCAGCTCCTTATAGTATTCTTCCACGGACTTACTTCCTTGAGATAGATTGCTCAGCCTTAGATGCAACTATCTATGGTAATGACTAGGTAATAACATATAGGGTTCAAGGTTGCATGGAAACTATAAAATAACCCTTGGAATTCTACAAACATTAAAGATAAAGTTTGAACCACTATTGAATGTCTCCTTGACTCCATTTCGGGCTGAGAAGATAGAATTGGGTTTGGGTCCATCAAGAGGCTTGTGAATGAGTGATGAGGCCTTGTCTCATTAAAAACCTTGTTTGGAAAACGCATTGGGACAAAACCAAACGAAGGGAAAAAGAGTACAAGTCTCATCACCTCTCTTAATAGATGTTTAGGGGGCTTGGATGACAACTAGTGTAGTTGGATTAGCACTTCCTAAACTGCCCTGGATGATGTTGAGAAGATGTTGCAAAGTTGTCTTGAGCTTGGCTTGTTTGGACCGAGTAATAGGGCCATGGGGAATGTGTAAGTCTTCATGTCCTTGCTGCTCCGGTTCATCCTCCTTGCTGGTCATGCTCTCATCATCCTCTCCCACTTGAAAATGATTTGTCCTCAAATCTGCTTCATTTGCAAGATAAGGAACTAAATCAGTAATATTAAAACTTGAGCTTACTTGGTACTTACCTTGGAGATCCAGCTGGTAGGCATTGTCATTGAGCTTCTTGGTGATTTTGAATGGTCCATCAATTCTAGGCATAAGCTTAGATTTTCTTTCGTTAGGGAACCTATCCTTCCTTAGATGAATCCACACCAAATCTCCTTCTTGAAAAACCAACTCCTTGCGGCCTTTGTTTGCATGCTTGGTATATAGCTTGGTCTTATCTTCAATATTGCCCCGTGCTCTTTCATGAATCTGTTTAACAAACTCAGCCTTTTTCTTCCCATCAAGACTTGCCCTTTCACTCAAAGGTAAAGGCATTAGATCCAAAGGTGAGATGGGATTGAACCCATAAACAATTTCAAATGAAGAATATTTGGATGCGGAATGCCTAACATGATTATAAGCGAATTCTACATGAGGCAAACATTCTTCCCAAGTCCTAAGGTTCTTTTTAATGATGGCACGCAACAATGCAGATAAAGTTCTGTTGACTACCTCAGTTTGCCCATCAGATTGCGGATGACAAGTTGTAGAAAAACAAAGTTTAGTTCCTAGTTTAGACCAAAGTGTTTTCCAAAAATAACTAAGGAACTTAGTGTCCCTATCCAAAACAATGGTCCTAGGCATGCTATGAAGTCTAACGATTTTCTTAAAGAATAAACCGGCTACATGAATGGCATCATCTTATGACATGGTATGAAATGGGCAATTTTAGAAAATCGGTCAACTACCACAAAGATTGAATCCTTACCGGTTTTTGTCTTAGGTAATCACGAAATCCATGGAAATGTCATGCCAAGGATGCAATGGAATAGGTAAAGGAATATACAAACAGTGATTTTGGGTTGTGGATTTGGCTTGTTTACACGTGACACATCATTGACAAGTTTTCTTGACATCTCCTCTCATATGCGGCCAAAAGAAATGGTCTTGTAGCACGATTAAGGTTTTTGCCACGCCAAAGTGACCCATAAGACCACCTGCATGAGTTTCCTTGACAAACAAGTCTCGCAAAGAGGAGTTAGGCACACATAATCGATTTTCATAAAACAAAAACCCATCTGCCTTGTAATATTTTCCCGTACCAAATTTCTCACAAGAAGCATAGATATCTTTAAAGTCAGCATCACTAGCATAAAGTTCTTTTATTTGCTCAAATCCAAGTATCTTGACCTCTAAAGAATTCAAGAGAACGTACCTCCGAGAAAGAGCATCGGCTACTACATTCTCCTTACCTTTCTTGTATTTGATCACATAGGGAAATGTTGCGATAAACTCAACCCACTTGGCAGGTCTTTTGTTGAGCTTATGTTGTCCTTTGAGGTGCTTGAGAGATTAATGGTCCGTGTGGATAACAAATTCCTTGGGCCATAGGTAATGCCGCCACGTTTGTAAAGCCCTAATAAGCGCATAGGTTTGTCATAGGTTGGATAATTGAATGTAGCGCCTCCATGTTTCTCACTAAAATAGGCTATTGGTCTTTGTTCCTGCATAAGAACAGCACCAATACCAATTCCTGAGGCATCACATTCAATCTCAAAACTTTTATCGAAATTAGGAAGAGATAAAACCAGAGCATGTGTAAGCTTGTCCTTCAAAGTTTGAAACGCATCTTCTTGAGCATGCTCCCACTTGAATCCAACATTTTTCTTGATAACCTCAGTAAGTGGAGCTGCTATTGTGCTCAAATCCTTGACAAACCTCCTATAGAACACGGCAAGGCCATGGAAGCTTCTTACTTCGCTTATATTCTTTGGACTTGGCCATTCTATAATCGCTTGAATCTTCTCCTCATCAACCTTAATGCCATCTCCACTTACCACATAACCTAAAAACACAAGGTTATCCGTTCCAAAGGTACATTTCTTAAGGTTGGCATACGAGGTTTCCTTTCTAAGCACTTCTAAAACTTTTCTAAGGTGATCCACATGGTCTTCTAGGCTGCAGCTGTAAACTAAAATGTCATCAAAATACACAACCGCGAAATGACCAATGAATGCACTAAGAACATAGTTCATTAACCTCATGCAAGTGCTAGGTGCGTTAGTTAACCCAAAAGGCATGACTAACCATTCATACAAACCATGTTTAGTTTAAAAGGCAGTTTTCCATTCATCCCCTTCTTTCATCCTAATTTGATGATATCCGCTTTTTTAAGATCTATCTTTGAAAAGATGCTAGAACCATGTAACTAATCAAACATATCATCTAATCTAGGTATAGGGTGGCGATACTTTACAGTGATATTGTTGATGGCTCGGTAATCAACACACATCTTCCAGCTTCTATCTTTCTTAGGGACAAGTAGAACGGTTACGGCGCATGGACTCATACTTTCACGGATATGTCCTTTTTCCATGAGCTCAATGACTTGCTGTTGAAGCTCCTTAGTTTCTAGGGGGTTGGTTCTGTAAACGGGTTTGTTGGGAAGAGAAGCGCCGGGAATGAGTCGATCTGGTGCTCTATTCCTCGGATAGGTGGTAATCCTCGTGGATTCTCTTCCGGAAACACGTCTAGGAACTCCTGCAAAAGGACCTGAATTTTGCTAGGCAACTCCTGCATAGTTTGGTTAGTATTAAGGCATTCTTTAAACACAAAAAGTAGATATGGTGAGTAACTCCCTGGTTGAGGCTTGATCATAAGAATAGCTGACTGCTTGGGCTTGGATTCGGACGTGGTTTTGTTTTTCTTCAATGCGATTTGATCCAAATGAACCTCTTGTGGAGTCAGTGGTACTAGGATATTTTTCTTGCCGTTAAACTCAAATGAGTACCGGTTGGTGAAACCATCATGCATTACTCTTCGGTCAGATTGCCACGGCCTTTGATGAGGACATCGATATAAGCTCAGCTGGATCCAAGGAAGAAGCTATACACATAGCAACCATGGAACAAACACCAAGAACAAGATCAGGAACAAGGCGTGTGAGAGAGCAATTTATCAAGTCCATGAACAGCCTCATCATTAAGGGAGTGAAAGAAGATGTGCAAGAATTACAAAAGAGTCATACAACACCTTTCTTGCTGGTTCTTAAAGGAAACAAGGAATTTGCTATTTTTACTATCACCAAGCAAATTCAAGAGGCCCAAAGAAATCACTAAATGGGTATGTGCTCCATTTGTGCTCGTTTTCCCTTCACCAATTTTTGTCCCAATGGGTTTTGTTGATAAGGTTTTTAACGAGGCAAATGGATCGCATCATTATCGGCCCATTTAGTTGTTTTTCCGCAAGCCCAACAACACAATTTTTGGCCAAGGAGTTCAAGATACATTTTCTGATTTCCAAAACTCTATTTTAATGTTGTCTCTTTCTCTCTCCTTCATGCAAACTATCACTTGTCTTTTATTTATTTTGTGGTGAACATCTTTCAAAGATAACATGATTGAATCTGAATTTTCAAAACTGGAGAGTTTTCTCTTTGAATATTTCTGAGAAAGAAATATTTTGTCTTCTTAACTTCTTGTGTGTGAATCCTTGAAGCTTAGAGTGTATTAGACTTATCATAGATCCTTTCACAGATCTGTGTGGTGTCTCTCAATCCATTACCATTTTGTATCATCTCTTTGAACCTGTTGAGAGTGACCTTAGTCCAGCAACAGCTTCACCATCGCCCCATCTCGCCAACTTTTCACTCGGATTTGTTGAGAGTGACTTTTAATCCAACAACAATTCCTCCATTAAGCTATCCTTTAGGTTCTGATTTATTTGGTGCCTATATCATCTGGTATCAGAGCTTAAACGCTCCTAATCAGGTTTATCTATTCCTTTTTACTTCAGTTTAATTCGTTTTGTGTGTCTGTTCATCTCCTTAATCTCGAGAAGTTAAGTTGTTTTCGTCTGTGATATTGTCTGAATTTTGATAAATAATTGGCGTGTGATAAAATCATGAAACTAGTTGCATCTGAACTTAGGACGAGTCTAATATTTGTTAAAATTGGTTTCGGAATATTTGGAGGTGTTTTGATATTTTTTCAAAATTGATTTTTGAGTACAGTCGCTATTAGGATTAACAGATCCTTCATCAAAAGTTGCGGTTGTGTTTATTGTGTCTTTCAGTTTCCTTTGCATTTGATCTATTTTGTTTGAGTTGAGAGACAGGAAAAACTTGAGACATTGGAGATCAGGGAGCCAATGATTTGGCTCAAGCTCTTGCTGCTATTCAAACTCAGCTACAGACCCTAGGAGAGCGCATAACTCGAATTGAGCAACCGCCACCACCAGCACGAAGAGCTCGTATTAGAAATATCGACCCACACAGAGTAAATCTAGAAGATGTTGATGAGTTTGACTCAGAAGAAGAACCACCAGACCCTGAACCAAGGCAGAGAAGACAACCGTACCGTGACAGAGAAGGCGAAGTAGATGCACGACACAGAAATAATGACATCAAGCGCACTGCACCCACTTTTGCTGGAAAAGTTAATCCTGATGCTTATCTTGACTGGGAAAGGCGTATGGAGTACATCTTTGAGCATTACAATTATTCTGATCAAAGAAAGGTGTCTCTAGCTGCTGCTCAACTTACCAAAAATGCCTTAGCTTGGTAGGAAAGAAATGTAAAGTAACGCATAGAGAGCATGGGCAAATTGTTACTTGGGGAGATATGAGATTTGCAATGAGGAAAAGATATGTCCCTGCTTACTACTATAGAGATCTGCAAAAGAAGTTCAGAAAACTCACTCAAGGATCCAAATCTGTAGAAGAATATTTTGATGAGTTCGAAACACTTCGAAACAGATTGGAGTGTGAAGATTCTGATGAAACTCTAATGGCGCAGTTCATAGATGGTCTTCAAGATCGTATTGCCAGAAAGGTGGAGAGACAGACTTACCATATTTAAACGAGCTGCTGTATATAGCTATTCAGGCTGAGCAACACATTAAAAGGAAAACTCTGTCAACTAGCCGTAGCAAATCTGTTTGGAACCAGCAACTGCAAAAAGTTTTAGACAAAGGAAAGACTATTGAAGCGGATTCTAGATTCAAAAAGTCTGCACCAGAACCCTCTAAAGTCAATAAACCGGAATACGGTAATACTCAAGCTCAACGAACTAGAGATATAACTTGTTTCAAATGTCAGGGAAAAAGACATTACGCAAGGGACTGCCCAAATCAGAGAATTATGATTCTCAAAGCAAATGGAGAGTACGAATCTCAAGACGAGGCAGAATACGAGCAAGAAGAGTCTGAAGAAGATATTGTGGATTATGCTGACACCGGAGAGTTGTTAGTTACGGGAAGAGTACTCAGCGCTCTTTTTGAACCAGAAACTATTCAAAGAGAGAATATTTTTGATTCTCGTTGCACAATTAACTCTAAGGTATGTAGTTTAATTATTGACGGTGGTTCTTGTACTAACGTGGCCAGCAAATATTTAGTTGATAAGTTAGGTATTCCAAAGACCAAGCATCCTCGACCTTATCGACTTAAATGGCTAAATGACGATACCGTGCTTAAAATTTCCAAACAAGTTACAATTCGATTCAGTATTGGTAAGTATGCGGATCAAGTTGTGTGTGACGTAGTGCCTATTCAAGCTGGGCATTTGCTGTTGGGACGTCCATGGCAATTTGATAAAGAAGCTTTACACAATGGGAAAACCAATCATTATACCTTCTCGCACAACAACAAGAAGCATAGTTTGGCGCCTTTGACACCTCAAGAAGTGTTTGAAATGCAACGAACCATGTCCAAGGGTAATAAGCTAAGTAAATCCAATCTTTATGTAACACCTCATACTGTTTTGAAATCTCTTGAATTAAAAAAACAGGTGCTACTAATGATCTTCAAGGAAGGTTTGTTTTCAGGTCAAGAAGAACAGGAATTACCAGCAGTTGTTCTAAAGCTACTTGACAGATTCTCTAATGTGTTTCCCGAAGAGATCCCGCCCGGACTACCACCAATAAGAGGAATCGAGCATAAAATTGATCTAGTCCCTGGTGCACCGTTGCCAAACAGAGCGGCTTATAGAGTTAATCCAGAAAAAGCAAAGGAGTTGGAAAAACAAGTTCAAGACTTGATGTAGAAAGGCTATATCCGAGAGAGTCTAAGTCCATGTGATGTTCCTGTGCTTCTAGTGCCAAAAAAAAGATGGAACTTGGAAAATGTGCGTTGATTGTAGAGCCATCAACAACATCACTGTCAAATACCGACATCCCATTCCAAGGCTGGACAATATGCTAGATAAGCTTAATGGAGCTACTATCTTCTCAAAAATCGATTTAAGAAGCGGATATCATCAAGTGAGAATGAAGGAAGGAGATGAGTGGAAAACGGCTTTTAAGACTAAGAGAGGTTTGTATGAGTGGCTGGTTATGCCATTTGGACTTACTAATGCACCAAGTACCTTCATGAGACTCATGAACCATGTCTTAAGGGCATACATCTATAAGTTTGTAGTAGTTTATTTCGACGACATTTTGATTTATAGCTCTAACCTTGCAGATCACTTGAAACATCTTGAGCAGGTTCTTGAAACATTAAAGACTGAAAACCTCTATGCAAACGTAAAAAAATGCACGTTTTGTACTGATCAAGTTGTCTTTTTGGATTTGTTGTGAGTTCACACGGTTTAAAAGTCGACGAAGAAAAGATCAAGGCGATACAAGACTGGCCGACTCCAACTACTATTGGACAAGTGAGGAGCTTCCATGGTCTGGCTAGTTTCTTTCGGAGATTTGTAAAAGATTTTAGTACCGTTGCTGTACCTTTAACATCGGTGATCAAAAAGAATGTGGAGTTCAAATGGGGGCCAGCACAAGACGAGGCATTCGCCAAGCTTAAAGACAGCCTCACACATGCGCCTGTTTTGGTACTTCCTAACTTCGGTAAAACTTTTGAGATTGAATGTAATGCTTCTGCTACAGGCATGGGAGCTGTTCTTACTCAAGGAGGCAAACCAGTAGCATACTTCAGCGAAAAATTTAGTGGATCTTTCCTTAATTATCCCATTTACGATAAAGAACTATATGCCTTGGTAAGATCTTTTGAAACTTGGCAACATTATTTATTGTCCAAAAAGTTTGTTATTCATACAGATCACAAAACGCTCAAACATCTAATAGGACAAACTACACTAAAGAAGAGACATGCTAAGTGGCTTGAGTTTGTAGAAACTTTTCCTTACGTGATCAAATATAAGAAAGGGAAGGAGAACATTGTACCTGATGCACTATCAAGGAGACACGCCCTAATCAGTACAATGGAGGCTAAGATTATGGGATTTGAACATATCAAGAGCTTATACGAAACTGATCCAGATTTTCAAGAAATTTTCCAAGAAACAAGCAAGGCTGCTCGCGGATCATTTTATCAACATAATGGGTTTTTGTTCAAAGATAAAAGGCTGTGCATTCCTCAAGGGTCAATGAGAGAGCTGCTGGTTGGAGAAGCTCACGGAGGAGGCCTCATGGGACATTTTGGACGAGACAAGACTTTGAGTGTTCTAATGGAGCATTTCTACTGGCCGCAAATGAAAAGAGGTGTGGAGAGATTCTATGCCAAGTGCATCACTTGCCTAAAGGCAAAATCCAGGTCACATCCTCATGGTTTATATATGCCTTTGCCTATTCCTAACCTGGCTTGGGTAGACATTTCTATGGATTTTGTTTTAGGTCTGCCAAAAATTAATCACAAGGATTCCATCTTTGTAGTTGTAGACAGGTTCTCAAAAATGGCTCATTTTATTCCATGCAACAAGACAAATGACGCTACTCAAACTGCTGATCTCTTTTTCAAAGAAGTAGTGCGTTTACATGGAGTGTCGAGGACCATTGTATCAGATCGTGACACTAAGTTCCTAAGCCATTTGTGGAAAACGTTGTGGGGAAAGTTGGGAACCAAGCTGCTTTTCTCAACCACTTGTCACCCCCAAACAGATGGCCAAACTGAGGTAGTAAATCGTACTCTATCTACTTTGCTGAGAGCAACGGTCGGTAAGAATTTACGAAACTGGTTATTATGCTTATGTTTCATTGAATTTGCTTATAATCATGCTAAGCATTCGGGTACTAAATTTTCTCCTTTTGAGATTGTCTATGGGTTTAATCCAGAAACTCCACTTGATCTTATTTCTCTGCCCCGAGCTGTTTATTCTAATGAAGGAGAAGCCAGAGCAGATTTTGTGAAGAAGCTTCATCAAAAGGTTACAAAAAATCTGGAAGACAAGACCAAGAAGTACAAACAACATGCTGATAAGCACCGAAAGGAGGTGACATTTGAACCAGGAGATTGAGTTGGGTTGCATATGAGGCATGAGAGATTTCCGGACAAAAGAAAATCCAAGCTCGCACCAAGAGGCGATGGACCATTTCAAGTGCTAGAAACGATCAACGATAATGCTTACAAGCTTGATTTGCCCGGTGAGTTCACTATATCTCATACTTTCAATGTTATTGATTTAGCCCCTTTTCATGCAGATTTACCTGTTCTGAGGTCAGAACCTTTTCAAGAGGGAGGAGATGATGAGGACATCGATACAAGCTCAGCTGGATCCAAGGAAGAAGCTATACACATAGCAACCATGGAACAAACACCAAGAACAAGATCAGGAACAAGGCGTGTGAGAGAGCAATTTATCAAGTCCATGAACAGCCTCATCATTAAGGGAGTGAAAGAAGATGTGCAAGAATTACACAAGAGTCATACGACACCTTTCTTGCCGGTTCTTCAAGGAAACAAGGAATTCGCTATTTTTACTATCACCAAGCAAATTCAAGAGGCCCAAAGAAATCACTAAATGGGTATGTGCTCCATTTGTGCTCTTTTTCCCTTCACCAATTTTTGTCCTAATGGGTTTTGTTGGTAAGGTTTTTAATGAGGCAAATGGATCGCATCATCATCGGCCCATTTAGTTAATTTTCCGCAAGCCCAACAACATAATTTTCGGCCAAGGAGTTCAAGAGACATTTTCTGATTTCCAAAACTCTGTTTTAATGTTGTCTTTTTCTCTCTCCTTCATTGAAACTATCACTTGTCTTTTGTTTATTTTGTGTTGAACATTTTTCAAAGATAACATGATTGAATCTGAATTTTCGAAACTGGAGAGTTTTCTCTTTGAATATTTCTGAGAATCCTTGAAGCTTAGAGTGTATTAGACTTATCATAGATCCTTTTACAGATCTGTGTGGCGTCTCTCAATCCATTACCATTTTGTATCATCTCTTTGAACCTGTTGAGAGTGACCTTAGTCCAGCAACAGCTTCACCATCGCCCCATCTCGCGAACTTTTCACTCGGATTTGTTGAGATGACTTTTAATCCAACAACAATTCCTCCATCAAGCTATCCTTTAGGTTCCGATTTATTTGGTGCCTATATCAGCCTTCCAAGTAATATATGTCTAGCATCCATTGGTAAGATATCACATAACACTTCATATTCGTATTTCCCTATGGAAAAAGGCACTAGAACCTGGTTCTGCACTTCCAACTCTCCTTCATCATTAAGCCTTTGCAGCTTATACGGTTTAGCTCTCTTAATGACTTCTAATCCAAGTTTCTCTACCATGGATTCACTTGCCACGTTAGTGCAACTTCCCCTATCGATCACTAGACTGCAAACTTTCTCTTTCACAAGGCAACGGGTGTGGAATAAGTTTTCCCTTTGTTCGTTCTTCTCGGACTTAGGATGAAGGTACAAAGTTCGTCTTGTGACCAATAGTTGCGACATGTTCTTCTACAGATTCAGCCTCAGAATGTTCTTCTTCTGATTCTAACTCTCCATTGGCTCGGATGACTATGGTTTGCTTATTGGAGCAGGCATTTGAGTGATGGCCAAAACCCTTACACTTGAAGCGTTGTATTTCCCTGGTTTTGGTACTTGAACCCTTATCAATGCCCTTAAGACGTGGCTCTTCTAGCTTCGGTTTAGAAAATGGCTTGTAGTCCTTGATAGGTTTGTCATCTCTGGTTTGGTTGAACCTGGGTGGATTGTATCCGAGTCTTGGGTTTCTCAAACATGATAGCCTTATGGAGAAGTTCCTCCATCTCCACATAATGGTGAACCTCAAGTCGTTCCATAATTTCTCGGTTAAGACCGCCCATAAATCTGGCCATAGTGGCTTCACTATCCTCTTGAACATCGGCCCTAGTCAGCAAGGTTTCCATCTCCTTATAATATTCTTCCACGGATTTACTTCCTTGAAGATGATCCATCAGATTAAAATATCAAATCGTGTCCAAATATTCTGAAATCAATTTTAGCAGAAACAAGACTTGTAATAGGTTCTTTAGAAACTGATTTCATGATTTTATCTATTACCAATAATTTATGAAAATTCTGACAATCAGCAGACAAAATCGATCGGAATGTAAAAAGGTGTAATAGATTGGGAAGACACAACCTGGCATGAAGTTGGGCTCTGATACCACTTGATGTGATCCTGGGTAGGCTAAGGTCCTAGGATGATCTCCAGCAGGTTTCAAGGAGTCAAAATGGCGGATTAGAATGCGGAACTTGAGGGTTTGTCAGGATGAGAAAGGTCCGGTACGAGGGTGGCTCGAGACGGGATGTGGATTGGCAACGTGGATCGAGCCGCAGCATCGAGAGTTGACTACGTGGATTGGCGACGTGGATTGGGACATAGCGACGAAGATCGGCTACGCGGGTGGCGACATGGATCAGGACGTAGCACCGAGAATCGGCTGCGTGGGTGGCAACGTGGATCGGACGAAGTATGGAATGAAGTGATACTTTGAAGGTTATGAACATCCCTTGGACTATCAAGACTTGTTCTTGAAGGGGTAAAGACCCAATAGTATGAACAAGGGGTGGAAGTGAATGATACTTCTTAAGGATGATATCCTTAGACTATCGAAGAACTTGCTAGGCGTGACGATAAAGATCCGAACACATTAAGCACGGAAATGATAAAAAGATCTCGACAGAGATTTTAGATAAAAGTTGATTGATAAGAGAAACAAGAGAATACATATAGGGTTCAAGGTTGCATGGAAACTATAAAATAGCCCTTGGAATTCTACAAACATTAAAGATAAAGTTTGAACCACTATTGAATGTCTCCTTGACTCCATTTCGTGGCTAAGAAGATAGAATTGGGTTTGGGTCCATCAAGAGGCTTGTGAATGAGTGATGAGGCCTTGTCTCATTAAAAACCTTGTTTGGAAAACCCATTGGGACAAAACCAAATGAAGGGAAAAAGAGTACAAGTCTCATCACCTCTCTTGATAGACGTTTAGGCGGCTTGGATGACAACTAGTGTAGTTGGATTAGCACTTCCTAAACTGCCCTGGATGATGTTGAGAAGATGTTGCAAAGTTGTCTTGAGCTTGGCTTGTTTGGACCGAGTAATAGGGCCATGGGGAATGTGTAAGTCTTCATGTCCTTGCTGCTCTGGTTCAAGCTGCTCCGGTTCATCCTCCTCGCTGGTCATGCTCTCATCAAGTAACGAGCAAGGGTTGAGCTAGGTGATACTTACTAATATTATGGTCGACCTTTGGACTAACAACACTTGTTATTGAAGGGGGTGAAGACCCAATACTACGAACAAGGGGTGGAAAGAATTGATACTTCTTAAGGATGGTGGAAGATCCTTAGACTATAGAAAAACTTGCCAGGCCTGAGGATGAAGATCCGAACACAATAAGCAAGCGAATGATCAAACAATTGGGAGAGATTTGATAAAAAGCGTTTAATAGATTAATAAGAAGAAACCAGCGAATACATATAGGGTTCAACGAATGCATGGAAAATGATAAACAACTCTTGGAATTCTACAAAGCATTAAACTAAAACTTTGGACATTTTGAATGCCTCCTTGATTTCAGATTCCGCGGCTTAAGAAAGAAGAAATGGGCTTGGGTTTATCAAGAGGCTTGTGAAAGAGTGATGAGGCCTTGTCTCACTAAAAACCTTGTTTGTAAAACCCATTGGACAAAACTAAACGAAGGGAAAAAGAGTACAAGTCCCATCACCTCTCTTGATAAACGTTTAGGTGGCTTGGATCACAACTAGTGTATTGGATTAGCACTACCTAAACTGCCCTGGATGATGTTGAGAAGATGTTGTAAAGTTGTCTTGAGCTTGGCTTGCTTGGACCGAGTAATAGGACCATGGGGAATGTGCAAATGTTGATGACCTTGCTGCTCCAGTTCAAGCTGCTCCGTTTCATCCTATTTGATGGCCTGGCTCTCATCACTTTCCAAACCTAAGATCAATCTTTCCATCTCTTACATCAATCAAGGCCCCAGCAGTGGCTAAGAAGCGTCTTCCCAAAATCAAAGGATCACTAGGCTCTTCATCCATCTCCACAACTATAAAGTATGTTGGCACTTCAACTTGACCGATCTAGATAGGTAAGTCTTCTAAGAGACCATGAGGTAGTCTAATAAAAATATCAGCTAACATCAAGGAGATCATGCTAGGCATGTACTTGTCGAAACCTAGCTTATGAGCTTCTGACAGAGGCAAGAGGCTTACTGATGCTCCAAGGACGCAGAGATTGTTTTTAAAGACTAAAAGGCCTAGTGAGCATGGCAGGGTGAAGGATCTGGGATCATCAAGCTATTTTTGGACCACTTTCTTTTGTACCAAGGCACTGCATTCATGGCACTCTGATTTAAACTCTCATACTCCTTAATCCTTTCCAACACTGCGTTCTTCATGGACTGCTGATTTGGAGGTATGAGTTTGAGGGCTTCTGAAAGAGGCATAGCATCCTCAATTTTCTTCAGCTGCTCCTCAAAGATAGCGTTATACTTCTCCACTAACTCTGTCTTGAATCTCCCAAGAAAAGGGAGTTTTGGAACATATGTAGGAGGAATGTAGGGTGCTTTCTTCTCCTTTGAGATAGCTCTGTTAGCATAATTGGTTGGAATAACTCGGTCAGCTGACTGAGTGGTATCATCAAGTTTGGCTTCTAGAGTTTCAAATTAAGCTTTTTTTTGGTTGAAACCCTCCCCAACTTAAACCTCGCTGGCCTCAGTGAGAGATGTACTCTCTTCCCTAGCTTGTAAAGCTGGGCCACTATAGAGTGTGATAGCGTGTAAATGCGCATAGTCTTTGGGGTTCTGAATAGCTTTCCCTGGAGTCTGAGATGTTGAAGTAGATGCTCCTTTGTTTTCAAAGTATTGGAGTCTGAAGTTGATGGTCTCAATCTTGCTATTGAGGATGTTGTAGGAACAGTCGATGTGGTTCTTCATTTCTGCAAGCTGCTTTGTCGCATCCATTGCACCATTTGCTTGGTTATGTCAGAACTGCTGCATTATGCTCTTGATATTAGGATCTTGTGTATTGGATGGCTGAGGTTGCTGAGTTGCAAAACCCGGTGGTGCATTGAGCATTGGCCGGTGCTGATATCATCCCTGAAATTGTTGTTTAGGAGCATACCCTTGGTTGGTAGACTTGATCTTGTGGGTTATCCACATTGGTGCTCCTATAAGACAAGTTTGGGTTGTTCATATAGTTAGTAAACCCCTTGTTGTAGCCGCCTTGGTTCTGAACATAGTTAATCTCTTCTAGTTGCTCACCCTCCCCATCTTGAACCGAAATCAGTTCTTCCTCAGAAAAACAAAATGTACATGTTTCTGCTGTGGTAAAAGGAGTTTGTCAAGCTTCTCATTCAGGGCCTTCATCTCCTTCTAGTGCCTATCATCTCGTCAGAGGTGCCCTTTACAGTTCGGTCATACTCCTCATTATAGGTGCCATCAGATTAAGCACGATTCTCCACAAACTCCTATCCTACGTCTAAATCCTTGTTCAAGAAACTGACATTGCTGGCCATATCCAGGAGCATTCTGAGCTTTGGCAACACACCATGGTAGAGAGTACTTAGTAGGGATTTAGTGCTGAATCCGTGGTGGGGGCACTTAGATATGGAGCTTTTGAATCGTTCCCAAGCTTTAAAAAAGGCTTCAATATTCTTCTGTGCGAATCCCAAAATCTCGTTGCGGAGTAGTGCTGTTCTTGAGTTCGAGAAAAATTTTGCAAGGAAGGCTCGCTTACATTCATCGTAGCTAGTGATGGAGCCGTGAGGTAAGCTATTTTCCCAGATGTGGGCTTTGTGCCCAAGAGAAAAAGGGAAAGCCTTAGCTTGAAGCCATCCTCACTAACACCATTGACCATGGTGAGGCTGCAGAGCCTGTCGAATTCATCGAGGTGGTCGAGAGGGTCCTCCATTGGTAGTCCATGGAAGCAGTTTCCTTGGACCAAGGGATCAAGCTGCTTTTTATCTCAAAATTATTAGGTGCATCACCCGCTCCTATATGTCTGGGCCTCCTCTACACTGGAGCATTAGGTGCTTGATTATATCCATTGTCACTTGCTCTTGTGTATCCTCTCTGATTCGGTCTCCCTGTTCTTTGAGATCACGAGGTAGCCTGTGGATGTTCTCAAGGTAATGAAGAAGGTTGTAGTTTCTTTGTGATCTTGTTTGCATACAGGAGAGGTGGACTCGATGTGATGAACTCGACGAAACAGATCAAGTGGTACAGGAAACAGTAGTATCGGTTAGAGGACTCGGTTGAATAGGTCGAGTTGCAGAAATCGATATGTTGACCAAGTGGCTTAACTAAGTTGTGCCTATAGCAAAGGAATGACTCGATCTGTAAACCGAGTTATAGAACTCGAGTTGTAGGTCAAGGGGTACCTGAAACACAGTAAATCCAGAAAGTGGGAAACCAAAATAAAATAAAAATGAACTTGATCTTAAGAGATATGAAATCCTAAATGTAACAATCAGACACCCAATTGGCAACAGCACCAAATTGATAACAGGATTTTCACTATCTCAGGTTCAATTCTTGAAGGCTATAATGTCATTGCAGCAGATGAGGTATCAATCCAAATAGGTGTGTTGTTATGCAATCAGGATGTGATGAAATGCACTTAATTCAAGACAAATAGATAGTTGTTCAATAACCTAACAATTTTAAGTTGTAGAAAGAAATAGAAACTAAACAGAATGAAAAATCAAGCAACGCAGAAACAAATATCAATTAATAAGAAGCAAGGCCCTAAGGATGGGGTTCATGGATCTGTGATTCCTCTTAATCTTTCTTAGATGCTTAATCATCTTCACAGAAGCTATCGATGAACATCATAAAAAGTTGAATCCACTCTTGTGACAGGCACCAACAAACCTATGCCATTCCTAATCTTAACACCTATTGAATGAGATAGAGAGCATGTATCAATGAAATATAGCATAAGCAAGCATTAAGAAAAAGTTTATCAATGTCAAAATGGAACTAAAACTACCAATCTCTTGGTGCAAAGTCATAAATATCTGGTATTAGTTGATCATGCATTTCATCAAATACCTTCCAGGTGTGAAATGCCTAGGATCTAACTGCAAGGGATTAGCAAGGAATAACATTATAAACACCTAATCCAGAAGTGATCTATTTAATTACAGGAATAAACATCTAAGGAGATTAGGATTCCTAAATAGATCTACCCCATCCTCAAAAACCCTAGTTCACTACTCAGAAATCATGGAAAAATGCTCAAACGCAGAAAATGAAATAAAGTGTGTAATCAGATTCAGAATGATGAGATTAGAAGGATTGTGGAGAAATTAAATGCAAAAAGCTAAAGAAATAGAGTAGATCTAGATTGTAAAATCAAAAATGCATAAACTAAAGCAAAAGATAGTTAGGGTTTTTACAAGAAGGGCTTTTAAAAGAAGCCCTAAAACAAAAAAAGACAAAAAAAAAAATAAGTCTGATTAGGTCGGTAGTAGAGCTCGACCTGCAGATCGAGTAATGGAGGTCGAGTTAAGAACTTCTCAAAGTTGACTTCTTGATCTTCAACTCGGCTTGGCATCTAGTAGTGGACTCAGTCAGAGATTGAGTCCTCTGTCCGAGTGGTCATTTTCAGCTTGGCATAGAACTTGGCTTGTGGTCAAGTTGTCGACTTCGCATGCTAGATTGATGGTCCTGGTCGAGTGCTCCACACCATTCTTCCTCAAACTCCTGAACAACTCCAAAATGCAATATGTATGCAAATCTAATGCAAAACCTAGTATGAATGCTAAATGAGTAAAAATGACAGTAAATGGAGTAAATCAAGTGATAAAACTATATCTAAATGATGAGAAATGCATGCTATAATGGGGTAAAATACAGAGACATCAAAACACTATATCCTAAATCTCAAACTGTAAACCCTGAATCATAAACCCTCAATCTCAAACATTAAACCCTAAATACTCACCCCTAAACGCTAAACCCTAAACCTCAAAGTTGACTTCTTGATCTTCAACTCGGCTTGGCATCTAGTAGTGGACTCAGTCAGAGATTGAGTCCTCTGTCCGAGTGGTCATTTTCAGCTTGGCATAGAACTTGGCTTGTGGTCAAGTTGTCGACTTCGCATGCTAGATTGATGGTCCTGGTCGAGTGCTCCACACCATTCTTCCTCAAACTCCAGAACAACTCCAAAATGCAATATGTATGCAAATCTAATGCAAAACCTAGTATGAATGCTAAATGAGTGAAAATGACAGTAAATGGAGTAAATCAAGTGATAAAACTATATCTCAATGATGAGAAATGCATGCTATAATGGGGTAAAATACAGAGACATCAAAACACTATATCCCAAATCTCAAACTGTAAACCCTGAATCATAAACCCTCAATCTCAAACATTAAACCCTAAATACTCACCCCTAAACGCTAAACCCTAAACCAGAAATCTAAAATACTTAACCCTAAACCATAAACTCAAAACCCAAAACCCTAAAACAGAAACCCCGAGCCATAAATCCTAAAGCTTAAACCCTAAACCCTAACCCCCAATCCCAAACCCTAAATCAGAAACCCTAAACCCTCTACCCTAACTATCAACTTCTAAACCCTAAATCTCAAACACGAAACCTTAAATCTTAAACCCTAAACCCTAAACCCTAATCCTAAACCCTAAACCCTAAACCCCAAACCTGAAACCTTAAACCTCAAATCCTAAACCCTAAAGCGTAAACCTCAATCCTAAATCGAGAATCCTACACCCTAAACCCTAACCCCAAACCCTAAACCCTAAACCTTAAACCCTAAACCCTAAACCCTAAACCCTAAACCCTAAACCTTAAACCTTATACCCTAAACACTAAACACTAAACCCTAAACCTTAACCCTTAAACTTTAAACTCTAAACCCTAACTCTAAACCCTAATTCTAAAACCCTAAACCGTAAATCTTAAACATTAAATCCTAAATACTAAACCCTAAACCCTAAACTCTAGACCTTAAACCCTAAACCCTAAATCTTAAACCCTAAACACCAAACCTTAAATCCAAAATCTGAAATCTTAATCCCAAAACCATAAATCTTAAATCTCAAACCCTGCATCTAAACCCTAAATTATAATCACTAAACTCTAAACCCTAAACATTAAACCCTAAACCCAAAACACTAAGCCCTAAACACTAAACCTTAAACCCTAAAGCCAAAGCCTAAACTCTAAACTTTAAATCCTAAATCTAGAACCCTAAACCCTAAATCCGAACTCTAAACCCTAAACCCTAAACCCTAAACCAATAACCTAAAACCCTAAACTTTAACCCTAAATCCTAAAGCCTAAATCTGAAACCTAAACCCAAAACCATAAACGGTAAAGCCTAAATCCTAAATGTACAAGTCTAAACCCTAAACCCTAAATCCTAAATGTAAAACCATAAACCCTAAATTCTAAACCCTAAACCCTAAACCCTAAATCATAAACCCTAAACCCTAAAACCCAATACCCAACCTTTACTCGAGGGCATAGGTCGTTGTTTGTTGCTGCTGTGGTAAGTGGCATCGCTCTTTTTTCCTGTGTCGTCTCTGTAACTATCATAATGTTGTTGAGGTTCGCGATTAATTTATTTGGGTTATCCTTGGATGAGCTTAAGATATGCGGAGCATATTGTTTCTACAAAGAGTCTCGCTCTTCTTTGATGTTTATGTAGATGGTATCTCAATGCAAGGCGTATTCCAGAGATGATGGTTTACTTGAACTTGGTTATCGGCTCCGGGTCCCTGATCCTCGATATAGGACCCGGTACCAACAATTGCCCCCCAAGTTCTATGAGTTGTTGATGCAGCCCGGGGGACAAGTAATTAATGCGGACGTATCCTTTTAATTCTTCTTCATTTATTAACTTTATGTCTTATCGCCGTACCCTTGGGATTTTAGGATCAGAATAATTTGATTGCCTTGATGTGTGCCACCGCTAATTTCATATTTTTTAATAATAAAATAAGGAAAAACCATCCCACTTCCCACTACTCTTGAGACAGTTTTATTTTCTTGGTTTTAAGGTGAGACCCTTCAATGGCCTAGCCGATATGCAGCAGCGCAGTGGGGTTGCTTATCTAGGTAGAAATTAGGGCCTTTTGGACTCATTCAATTGAAATTTCTGATGTGTTATTTGTCTTTTTTTGGTTATTGCTTTTTACTCCCTATTGATTCTTTTTTTTTTTTTGCAGCGACTCAAGTTTACCCAAATCCCTAGAAGGCTTCTACGACTTCTACAGGATGGTGGTCAAATGTGACGTTACCTAGAACTCTTTCACCCTTGACCGGATTCACAGAGCCAGAGAGCTTGTCAGAAGAGGAGGAACTTGTCTTGTTGATCCACCTCCAACGGAAAGGACTTATCTTGGCTGATCTTACCATGACACAAAAGCTGCAGAAAAGAAGCAGAGGACCTTAGAGAATAAAGTGAAAGGCAAGATTTCTGCCCTCGGTCAGGTACGGCGAGAGAAAGCTGCTATTGCGAACAAAGGAATCGTTCAAAAAGTTAGCCTATATGTGGAACCTCGTTCTCCTTCTTTGAGGCTGGTCACTGTCATTGGTTCTGGCTCGAGCTCCCGCTCAGTTTGACGTATTACCCCTTCTCACTTGTGACAAAGATACCGTGAAAGAACCATTTCTCCCTTGGTTCACAAGAGAAAACTCCAGAGAGTCCTTCTTCCCCACGGAAAGACAAGTCGAGGTCTCGGGGAGGAGATAAAGAGCTTGCTATTATGCCACCTCCCAATCCTCGAACCCCGAATGTCCTTAACATGACTTCGGAGTCTCATCCGAAAGAGTCTTGATGTACTGCAGATCATCAAATAGAACCTAGCGGTTGTCGCTCTGAGAACCAATCGCAGCCCCGAACTAGTGTTAGTTTGTCTACAAAATCCGGTTGCTCATTTGTTTTGCCCTAAGGTAATTACTTGCCCAAACCTTTGTGATTCCTATAATATATGTCATTTAATTCCTTATTTCTCCCGTGATTATGTTTTTAGAAAAAGAGAAGATTGGAGAAATCTTCAAATGTTTTACCACCCAATCCAGAGATAAGCTCTTTGTTTGGCGTGATGGTGCTCGTGAGAAATATCTCAGCCATCCTTTCCACATTTCTAACGTTCTTGCTTCGATCTTTAATACCATAATTCTGTTTACTTGTTCGTGTACCGACTCTTCTTGTCTTCAGGCCGTCACTGACTGTAACGACATTCTGTAGTACTATGAGTCCCTTTTTGCATCATCTACTCCCACTGAGGAAGTCGAGGCTGCTAAAAAGAAAATCTCTGACTCGGAGCAAGTTAATCGGGGTTTGAAGGAAACTTCTGAAAAAGACACTAAGAAATTGGAGCAACCGGAAAGATTGGAAACAGAGTGTGACGACGCTAGGGCAGTAAATAAAGCAAACGACCAAAGGATTCGGGTCCTTACTTTCAAACTTCCTACTTCAAAGTCTACGTCTTTGTCATTGAAACAAGATCTGAGTGATGCCAAACCTAAGTCAGACGAATTAACTTTAAGAAGCGACTCCCTTGTTCGTCTTGGGACCATGACATTTTGCAGTCGGAAAGGGGAAAGGTAAAGAGTTCCTGAGCCAAGCTGCTGAATACATCAAGGCTTTGGAGACCACATTGCATCTCGAGTCTGATATGAATGAGTTGCAGAGTATTCTTACACTCCTTGGCTGGCTTAGCGAAGGAGATACCACCATTAACAGCGAAAAAATCAAAGTGGATACTAAACTTGCAAAGGTTCTGGTGGAAATGGATGCTCTTCCAGCTATATCTTTTGATCTTCATCAGTTCACTTTGGCTTTTGTGGACTCTCCTCCACTTCCTGAATCAAATCTCGGTCTTCCTATAGACAAAGGTCTCCTGCCATCTCCTGAAGTTTCTAAGAGCTTTTTCATTGGGAGTCTCTTATTGAGAAAAGGTATTCCATGTTTAAGGAGGGTGAGATGTAATTTACTTTTTCTGCTAAAATACTGAGTATCACTATTTCCTACAGTTTTTCATTTTAGGGCTTCCTCCTTCCTCTATAAAAGGAGGAGCCTACCCTTGTATTTTTAACCTAATTTTTTCTCTTCTTTTATTTTCTCCAGCCATGGCTGCGCCTCTCCCTCTCTATTCTCTCTTCATAGTCCATCAAATCTCAGTTACTATTCTGCATTAGTGTCTTTAAATCTCATGGTATCAGAGCAGGTTATTAATTCTTGAATCTTATTCTCTCATTTCTACGGTTACAAATCTTTTAATTGCTGGGTACTGTACATCATTTCTTCAAAAATCTGGGGCTTTCTTTAGCTAATCTGGTATTTCTTAATCTGGGATTCAATCTGGTATTTCTTAATCTGGGATTATTTCTCAATCTGGTATTGTTTCTTGGAAAATCTGGGGTTTCTTTAGCTAATCTTGTATTTCTCAACCTAGGATTTAATCTTGTATTTCTCAATCTGGGATGATTTCTTGGAAAATCTGGAGCTCTTTTGTTAATCTGGTAATTTTCAGCAAAGGTTCAGCCCGAGTAAATTGATTGTGTTGTGTTTTCTCGGTGAAGTTCACAGTTCTCATCATTACTCAAGTATCTCTGTTTAAGGCATTGATTCTTCAAAAGCTATTGTTGTTCCGGTTACCCTCAAAGGAGTGTATTACTTGCTATGGGCTAGAACTACCAAGACTGCTCTGTGTGGTCGTGGACTTTGGAGTCACATTGAAGAGCAACAAGCTTCAAAGGGAACTATAAATAAAGATGGAAAGGAAAGCATTGAAATTGCAAGCTCCGAGGATGTGAAATGGTTCCAAGAGGATCAAAATGTTCCTGGTTTGCTTCAAAACTCACTGGATTATCCAATACTAGAAGTTTACTCTTATTGTAAATGGCTAAGGAATTGTGGGATACTCTTCACAATGTCTATGGGAATGTGTCTAACCATACCCGTGTATTTGAAGTGAAGAAAGTGATCAATAGTCTAAGCCAATAAGATGTAGAGTTCACTAAGCATTTTGGAAAATTCAGATCATTATGGGCAGAATTGGAGATTCTTAGGCCATTCTCGGTGGATCCGACAAGCCTCAAGGAAAAAAGCAAACAAGACAAGATCTTTGGACTTCTTCTCACACTGAACCCTGACAAGATCAAGCATATCCTTAGGGCTGAGAAGTTACAAAGCCTGTAGGAAGTGTGCTCTCAAGTACAACGTGAACAAGATTCGGAGGGACTCTTTAATGGAAAAGGAGAAATGGTCATGGCACATAAGGCAACATTCAAGCATGAAGACCGAAAGACTCTGGTCTGTGATCATTGCAAGAAAAGGGGTCACATCAAGGAAAAATGTTGGATTCTTCATCCACATCTCAAGCCGGCCAAGTTCAAAGCTCAAGCAAACATCTCCCAAGAAACTTCATCAACCACAAGTTCTCAAGCTCAAGCATGATCAGCTAAGCAAGGAGAGGAGATTGCTATGGTTACTTACATCAATGACTTTGTGAGAAAGTCAGACCTCGAGGCTCTCATCAAGTCCCTAAATGCTTTCAACAACAAGGAATCTGGTATCACTCATTTAGCCTCTTTACCAATTTCACAAAGTAAAACATTAATTGTTGATTCTGGTGCTTCTCATCACATGATTAGCAACCTTAAACTTATTAATAATGTTAAACCTGCTAGTGGAAATGTGGTAATTGCAAATGGTGATAGAATTCCCATAAGATAGGAGACTTAAAACTATGTGATAGGAATTCTAAAGCCTTCTTTATGCCAGAGTTCACTTCTAATCTTGTATCTGTGAAAAGGGCAACCCATGACCTTAATTGTTATGCTATATTTGGTCCTAACAGCTTTAATTTTCAGGATATGGAAAGTGGAAAGGTTCTTTGAGAAGGGAACACTTAGGGGGAGTTATACACTCTTTCTTGGCTACTCTACGATTCAAATAGAGCTTCTACTCTTCATCACCTCCTGAGTCATCTTGGCAATCC
>CM051381.1:9367729-9442729 GCA_028015245.1 Cardamine occulta
TCCTGCACGAAAAGATCACTCGGATAATACCGGAACAAATCAACAAGGGTTGGATACTCTGGAAACAACAACCAATACTAACAATAGGAATATTCATGAAGCTTCAAACACCATAAGAGACACTATAACCATTTATGAGGAACCAAACTCACTTGACATGAACCAAGATCAAGATAAAAATGAGGGAGTTGCTACTGAAGAAGTGGTTTAAGAAGATCAACACCATGGAGTGGAGCCAGAACTAAATCCTTCTCTTAGGAGGAGTACAACACAAAAGTTTGGTCCGGAGCACTGGAAGCAAACTAGAGTCTACTTCAACAATCAAGTTGTAGCCCATACAATACAAGTTGTATGTTCACTTGCCCTCTTGCCAGCTTCTCATCGAGCCTTCCTTGGGAAAATTAATGCTCATTGGATTCCCCATAGCTATGAAGAAGCCAAAGAAAGTGAAGGATGGCTGGGAGCAGTTGATGATGAGAAAGGTCCTATGGAAAGGAACCATACATGGGATGAAGCTGATCTACCTCCGGGAAAGAAGGCCGTTAGCTCCAGATGGATTTTCACTATCAAGTATCTAAGCAATGGAGATATTCAGAGTTACAAAGCCAGAGGGTTCACAAAAACCTATGGTGAGGACTACACGGATACATTTGCTCTGGTAGCTAAGCTCCACACACTTAGAGTTGTTTTGTCCTTAACAACAAATCTGGATTGGGAGTTATGGCAAATGGACTTTAAGAATGCCTTCTTACAAGGGGATACCAAGGTAACGCCTATGTAGTGTATATGATACCAAGGTAACGCCTATGTAGGTCCAAGCTTAGTCTTTGTTCAGCAACGGCTAAGCTTAAGGGGAAGTATTGAGAAAAGGCATTCCATGTTTAAGGAGGGTGTGATGTAATCTACTTTTGCTGCTAAAATTCCTTCTCGAATTCTAAAACTTGTCTAATCCAAAAGTCAAATCCGTTTTAACACGCCTTAGTCTCATTAAATTCCTGACTTCAATATACTTGATTGCTAATATCCAATAAATTTGGTGACTTGAGACAGTACTAGTAACAGTTAGTAATCTTTTTCTTGTTTATCACCGTTCATGGCGATTCAAAGCCGATCTTCTAATTCATGATATGCCACGAGCCCTCCTTCGTTCTAGACGGACGATGGATTAGAGCCTCTGAGAATTTTGTATCCCGAGTTTCTTTTCTATGAGGAGAGAGCCATGAAAAAAAAATGTGACGACTTCATCCTCCAGATTTGAAAGAAATTTTCCTCATAACCTAAGCTTCTTTAGATCCTTACTCTTCTTCCTTCTATCTTTGCAGGTCGCTGAAAAACATCGATGTTGATATATAGCCTTTTTAGCATATTATTGATTACATTTATCATTAGATTTATTATATTTTCATTACATAGTTAGACTCTAGGAGCATATGTTTTTCATGTTTTATTGTCTTGTAGGTTTTGGATTGAGTTCTGCAAATGTTTTATTGTCTTTCAATCCTTACTCCTTTTCCTTCTATCTTTTCAGGTCACCAAAAACATCCATGTTGATATATAGCCTTTTTAGCATATTTTTGATTACATTTATCATTAGATTTCTTATATTTTTATTACATAGTTAGACTCTATGAGCATGTGTGTGCATGTTTTATTATCTTGTAGGTTTTGGATTGAGTTCTGCAGCAAGAGAGATCATTTAGATGCAAAAAATGGAAATGATGATTAAGAACCAATCCAATATGTCTCAAAGATCGACTCAAATGAAGAATTTCCTTTGCGATTTAGATCCAGAACCCCAATGAAAGTTATAGGAAATTGAGTAAGGTTTCTAATGGAGGTTATTTAAAGGCAATCCGAGCTGTGGTTCCATAGTAATGACCGTTATACTGAAGATCGATATGACCCAGTGGCAAGACGACACTGCTAGAGATTTGATAAAACTTACCTGGTGAATTGGTCTAGGAGCTGCAGCGGGATGATGACACCATTTGGCTCTAGTGGGATGCTGTAATGACATGTTGACAGCGCAGGGACGCATCTGAAGCTCTGGTTCAAGTTGCTAGACAGGTCTAATTCAAGCTGAATCTGAAATTACTTAGTTGGTTATGTGTTGAACCAACTTCTTTTTATCTTTTACTATATATACTCATAAACCTAATTTATGTCTTATGATTTGTTGATGAGATTTTCTCTTAGCCTCTTTTGGATCTTTGTATGAATTTTTCAATTTCAAAATATCAAATCTCTTTCTTTTGTTAAATTTTTCATCTATTCTTCTCTTAATCATGATTAGTCATCTATCAAGCCAATTGATTTGTGTTTTCATGATTTTGAGTGTGTAGTCTTTTAGATGAGTTTTGGGTTTGGTGATTGACATAATTTGATGGATTAATGATGATTTTTAGCACTAGATCTTTGGTAGTCTTTCATTTCGGTTGTTAGTAATGCTAGATTAAACAGATAATTGAGAAATATAGATGTTTAGCATTTCATGTCCAGAAAGTTTTTGATGAAATACTTAAGAGAATCTAAATGTGCTTCTCAAGCCTAGCCTATGGAAATAGTGGATTAGGGTGATTAGTGGTTAGATTATAACTTGTTATCAATGCTTATTAGTCCTTTGAATTGCCAATGGAATTTGATGCTGACTCAATGATTAGTATAGAGGCTAATACCATGGAAATGGATTAGTTTAGCTAGTAATCCTTTAGCCTAGGACATTGTTCTTCATGTATTCTTACATCATCAAAGGTTCATCATTTCATCTAAGTCATAGCCATTCCCGAACTGATTGCTTTTCTTATTTGATTTCTAAAATCGTTTTTACTCTTTTCTCGCTTTCTTTACTTTTCGAATTAGGTTTCAAAAACACAAAACTTTTATTTGCTTAGATTGAAATAGGACTTACGTTTCTAGTGTTGCTATTCTTGTTTCCTTGAGGATTTGATACCTTTTATGCTCAATAGCATATAAGGTTATTTGATAACCTTGGTTTCAAAACTGAATTATCAAATTGGCGCTATTGCCGGAGAAACAAGCAATTAGCCACTAGGAATTGGTCTTGTTTTGAGACTAAGCTTTTATTTTCTTTTGTTTTTTACTAACCCCTTCTCTATTTGATTGGTCTGTGATCTCTTTCTCCTTAGGTGTATGAACTTGCGAAGTCAAGGGACAACAAACCTAGTTGTGCAAGTCGAAGACATCCACAAATTGGAAAGAGATCTTGCTAAAGCAAGGAGAGACCAGGAGCGGTTGGTTCACTTGGATAGATTAGGAATAGACATGGACGACAATCCTCCCCTAGTTGGTCAAAGAAATGTTGGGAATGAGAACCAAGAGAATGTGGCTGGAGTGATTGGAGCCTACAATAAGCCAAACATCTATGGGAATAGGACTGGTATTAGGTCTCCTCCGACTGGAAACAACAACTTTGAGATAGAAGCTAGATTAATCAATATGGTACAAGGTTCCAAGTTTCATGGTCAACCAATGAAGGATCTACTGGATCATCTAGATCAATTCGATATGTTATGTGGGATGCTTAAGATCAAAGGAGTATCTGAAGATGCTTTCAAGCTTAGGCTCTTCCCATTCTCACTTGGAGACAAGGCACATCAATGGGAAAAAAATCTTCCTCATGACTCTATAAACTCTTGGGATCAATGCAAACGAGTGTTTCTTGCCAAGTTCTTCTCTACATCAAGGACGGCAAAGCTAAGTAATGCGATCTCAAGTTTTTCTCAAAAGGGAAATGAGAGTCTTTGTGAAGCTTTGGAGAGGCTTAAAGGTTATGCATCACAATGTCCACACCATGGTTTCTCGAAAAAATCACTATTGAGCACACTTTACTGCGGAGTCTTGCCTAAGTACCGGATATTATTGGATACGGCTAGCAAAAAAAACTTCTTGGGACAAGGCACAGATGATGGAATGTTGTTTGTGGAGAATTAGCTCATGTGATGGTAACTACGATGATGATTACAATCGTACGTCAAGAGATATTGTTGAAATGAATGATCAAAACCGTAAGGAGCATAAAGCATTGAATGAGAAGACTGATAAGTTCATCCAAGCTAATCAAAAAGCAATCAACTATGTGGCTGAAAGTGGTGGATTTCAAGGTTATCAACATGTTGGGATTGAAGGTTGTGTTGCGCGACAAGAAGAAATGAACTATATAGGCAATCAAGGCCAAGATTGCAACAAGGGATTAAACCCAAACTATAGGAGTCATCCCTATTTGTCCTATTGGAACCCCAACGTTGAGAATCCCCAAGATCAAACCTACCTACCCATCAACCAACAAGGGTTTCAAACAAGGCCTCAATTCTCCAACCAAGGAAACTTATCTAATCAACCTCCTCCTCAAGACAATGAGATGAATGCAAAAGCATTGATCATATGAAGACCATTGATCTCAAGTCACTCAAGTCTCGTCTAGTTTAACAAACCCAAGTGGAGTATTACCAAGTAAACCTCAATCTAACTTCAAGGCCTTTTGCAATGCTATTCTCACGGGTAATGCAAATGGCCATGAAAGCGATCTAGAAGAGCTCTCTAGACTTCCTTATTTTGTGAATGAAAATTTTGGTTGATGAGTTTAGGGTTTGGTGATTGAGATGATTTGATGGATCAATGATGCTGTTTAGGACTAGATCTTAGGTAATCCTTCATTTAGGTTGTTAGTAATGCTAGATTAAGCTTGTAATTGAGAAATCGAGATGATTATCATTTCATGCCCAGAAGGTGTTTGATGAAATGCTTGAGAGAATCTAAATGTGCTTTTCATTCTTAGCATATAGAAATTGTTGATTAGGGTGATTAGTGGGTTGATTAGAACTTGTTATCAATGCTCATTAGTCATTTGAATTGCCAATGGAAGTTGATGATGATTCATTGATACGTGTAGAAACTAATACCATGGAAATGGATTAGTCTAGCTAATAATCCTTTAGCCTAGGATAGTGATCTTACTGTGTCTTTAGCATCATCAAAGTTTCATCATTTCGTCTAAGTCATAGCCATTCTCGAGACTCATCGCTTCTCTTATTTGATTTTAATCCATTTTCTCTTTCCCGTTTTTTTATTTTAAATTGATTTCCAAAAACACAAACTTTTATTTGCTTAGATTGAAATAGGACTTGTATTTATAGTGTTACTATTCTTGTTATTTTGAGGATTCGATACCCTTTATGCTCAATAGCATATAAGGTTATTTGATAACCTTGGTTGCAAAACCGAACTATCAAATTGGTGCCGTTGCTGGGGAAATTAGCAATAGCCATTAGGATTTAGTCTTGTTTTGAGACTAAGCTTTTATTTTTCTTTTATTTTTGTTTTTGACTAACCCCTAATCTATTTGATTTGCTTTTGCTATCTTTCTCTATAGGTGTATGCAATGAAGGAGTCAACAAGGAGAGGTTCTTGATTGTATTTCAGATTTGAATCAACTTGAGATAGTGAATAGAAGGGAAGCTAGAGCAAGAAGAGAGCGAGAGCTGTTAGCACACTTGGCACGCATAGGCATGGACGATATTCACAATCCACCGGGTTTTGAGGGTAATGTTAACCAACGTCGGGTTGTTCAAAGAAATGGTCAAGGCAACCAAGGTCGGGTTGTTCAAAGAAATGGTCAAGGCAATGGTCAAGGGAATGTTGCTGGAGTGATTGGAGCATATGGTGAACCGAACGTCCATGGAAATAGAACCAGTATTAGGCCTCCTCCGGTTTGAAACTACAACTTTGAGATCAAGGCTAGCCTAATCAACATGGTACAAGGCTCAAAGTTTCATGGTCTACTAATGGAGGATCCCTTAGATCATCTAGATCTATTTGATATGTTGTGTGGGACGGTTAAGATCAATGGAGTATCCGAAGATGGTTTTAAGCTTATCACTTGGAGACAAGGCACACCAATGGGGAAAAAATCTTCATAATTACTCTATAAACTCTTGGGATCAATGCAAAAGAGTGTTTCTTGCCAAGTTCTTCTCTACATCAAGAATGGCAAAGGTAAGGAATGCGATCTCAAGTTTTTCTCAAAAGGGAAATGAGATTCTTTGTAAATCTTGAGACAGGTTTAAAGGTTATGCATTACAATTTCCACACCATGGTTTCTCGAAGGAATCTCTATTAAGTACACGCTAACGCAGAGTCTTGCCTAAATACCAAATGTTATTGGATACCACTAGCAACAGAAACTTCTTGGGATAAGGCGCAGATGATGGAATGTTGTTGGTGGAGAAGATGGCTCAAAGTGATGGTAACTACGGTGATGTTTATGATTGTACGTCGAGAGATGGTGTTAAATTGAATGATCAAAACCATAAAGAGCTTGAAGCATTGAATAAGAAGACTGATAAGTTTATCTAAGCTAATAAAAAAAGTAATCAACTATGTGGGTGAAAGTGTGGTGGCTTTCAAGGTTATCAAAATGTTAGGATTGAAGGGTATGTTGTGCGACAAGAAGAGATGAATTATATAGGAACTACACGAGATTCAACATGAACTACACGAGTCTTCCTAATTTCTCCTATAGGAACCCCAATGTTGAGAATCCCCAAGATTAAAGCTACCCACCCATCAACCAACAAGGGTTTCAACCAAGGCCTCAATTCTCCAACCAAGGCCTCAATCATCGTCTCGAGACAATGAGATGAATGCCACTTTGACGCGAATCTTGTAGTGGCAAACTAAGGGTTATGAGGATTTAGGTAAGAGGTTTGTTGAGATACACAACAAGATGGATGGTATGTATAATGATCTAGATGGTAAGATTAATAGCTTGGCTTCTCATATGAAGACCATTGATCTCAAGGTCGCTCAAGTTGCTTTAATTTCCACAAACCCAAGTGCAGTATTAACAAGCAAACCCCAACCTAACCCAAGGAGTTTTGCAATTCTATTCTCACAAGTAATGAGAATGACCATGAAAGGGATGTATAAGAGCTCTCTAGACTTTTCTATGGTGTGAATGGTGAAAATTTGGTTAGTAGAACCGAAGCAAAGGTGGAAGTGAACACTAAGGAAGAGGACAAGGCTCCCATGTTTGAAAAGGAAAAGCACCGAGAGTTGAGACTTCTCCTTATAAGCCACCACTACCCTTTCCCGGGAGATTTTATAACAAAGCACAAAAGAAGGTGCTTTCAAGCTTCAAGGCAAGTATGAATCAGATAGGAGTTCCATTGCCTTCTATGGATAACTTGTACCAAGTATCTATCCACAAGAAGTGCATTCGAGCCATTCTTGCTAACCGGGCAAATGTAGAGGAAGTAATGAGGTTAGATGAACCACCAAATGAATCACCACTTGCACCGAAGAGTATCCCAAAGCTTCAAGATCCCGGTTCATTCCTCATTTCTTGCTCCCTTGGAGATTTGAAAGTTGATAATTCCTTGTGTACTTCGGTGCTAGTGTGAATGTGATGTCGCTTGAGATGATGAAGAGTATTTGAATCAAGGAGATGGAGAAATATTCTTCTTCAATCACTTATAGGGACGTCTCTTTGAGACCTCAACTTGGGATGATTAAAGACTATCCTCTTAAGGTTGGAGATTGTTTAGTCCCAACGGACTTCATAGTTGTGGATAGAGGTCAACCAGATAAGCTTCCATTCATTCTTCGAACTCCATTCCTCAATAGCGCGGGAGCGAGCATAGATTTCCCAAACAAAAGAGTGACTCTCCGCCATGTGAACTCCAAGTTGTCTTATCCAACGAAGCTTTCCTCCACAAAGTTTTGTGGAACTATCACCAATGAAGAATTTGAAAGAAATGAGGAGCTTAAGGTTGCAAATGAGAAGAACCTAGGAACTTTAAAGTTTGATGAGGAAACCTTGGATGTGAATGTTTACACTCCTTATTCGATGAGGATGAAGGAAATGGTAAAGAAAAGAGGTTTGTGAAAACTAAAAAGGTGCTTGAAAAGAAAAAAAAAGGGATGAAAGAAGCCCACCCTCCCACCCTTGTCCATTAACCATTGGCAACTGCTTCTATGAGCTTGTATGCTTGGAGATGTGTTAATCGAGGGATTGCGTACAAAGTGCAAAGAAATGTCAAAGCCCTTTGCCATGATTAAAGCAATCTTCACACCAGAGCTTAAAGGAAAGGATTTGAAGGGGCTTAAAGGTTCAATGAAAAAGGTCCTCACCATCAACATCAAAGGTGGAAAATGCTTCTCCAATGCTCTTTCCACCAATCCCACCGGTCCACGGAGTTCAACAACTCCTCATATCTCTCCTCTCCCTATGGTCTGATAACAAGATATTTCACTATCTTGTCAGATGTTCAATTGTAGCACAAAAGATCTCCATCCAAATGGGTGGACGGTAACAATTAAGATATGATCATAAATCCTCTAATTCAAGCCAATTAAAAGATTTGTTCGAAACCTAACAGTCATAAATTACAGAAAGGAAATAGAAACTAAACAGAATAAGAAATCAAAGCAAAGCAAATAAAGCAAGTATCAATCAATAAGAAGAAAGGCTCTAAGGATGAGGTTCATGGATCTGTGTTTCTCCCTGGTCTCGCCTAGATGTTTAATCAAACTTCACATAAGCTATCCCTAGACGATGAACATCAAAAGAAGGAGAATCCACTCTCGTGACAAACACTAACAAGCCTATACCACTTCCTAATCTTAATACCTATTCAATGAGACATAGCATATCCAAGCATTAAGACACATTTCATCAATGTCAAAATACAACTAAAACAACCAATCTCTTGGGTCAAAGTCATAAATCTCTAACTTATTTTGATTAGGCATTTCATCAAACACCTTTCGGGTATGAAATGTCTGAGATCTAATTCCAAGATGTTAGCAAAAAATAGCATAACAAACACCTAATCCAGAAGGGATCTATTCAGTTACAAGCTTAAAC
Organism: Cardamine occulta; assembly: GCA_028015245.1. Lineage (NCBI taxonomy): Eukaryota > Viridiplantae > Streptophyta > Magnoliopsida > Brassicales > Brassicaceae > Cardamine > Cardamine occulta. Next base: position 9,376,614 of record CM051381.1, read on the forward strand.
ATCTAAGGAGACCAAGAATCCTACACATGTAAAGTGCCCTCAAGCAAAAAAGTCATAAGCACGAAAAAAGGTTTAAAAATAGGGAATCAGAACCTAAGCAATGCCATTAGAAAAGATACGTTCAACATCCCAGGTAGCTATTCTAAATGCAATGCCAAAGAGCTTTACTTGTAAAGTGTTAGCTATACTCTTCACAATATTACCTAACATTAGCCTTAACCTTTATATTCATTCAGATCAATCATTCCCTTTATTATTCATTAAACAGTAACCATGAATCAAGTTTATGCAAAATCACTGAACTCATTTGGCTAAAGGAAAAAGGTAAAAAGACAAAGATGGTCCCTTCTTGTATAGGAAACTCTCAAAGTATAACTGAGTTTTAGAAGAATGCTAAAGGTATAGGACCAACCTATGCATACAAGGACAGATTCTAATCTACCCAAAAACACATAAAACTCATACCCAAACCTAAATGTAAACCTAGAAGATCATCCTAACTCTACCCTTAGGCACTTTTCTGCCTTGAATCCCTTTTAGATCAAACCATTTGTTTTTTTTCTTTGCTTTTGCATTCTAAGGAGAGGTTATCTTTACACAACTACTTACTGTAGCGGATTGGGTTCTTATTAGCTATGGCTTTTCTTACTTTATAAGACCTTTCAGGTTTTTGCCATTCGTTTCCTTTTTTTCTTTTTTCAGAGCCTATTCTTTTTCTTTTTAAACTCCCAAATCCTTTACTAAAGTAGTGATTTTATATGCTCCTCTTCTCAGAACTCTTTTCCCTTTTCTTTCTTTCCTTTTCAACCCATTCCCAAGTAAAATGTCATCCATTCGGTTTACATAACTCTATGAAGCAAACCAAGTCTATCTCATCGAGTTCACTACCCGAGTTAAAGTTCCTAGTCTATTGTCACCCATAATCAAGTTCCCACCTAGTCCTATCTAGTCCAAAGATTATGAACCAGAACTACATGAGAAACTATCCTTGTCGGCTTCAACCTAACACTTTTACCAAGCTCAATCCATCAAATAGGCCACACATAGAGAGAACAATGATGGCTTGAAAGAAATTTTTAGGTAAAAGGTAAGGGGAATCTATTTGGATTAACAAAGGGTGGTAAAAGAAACAAGAAAATCCAAGTATTATAAATGGTATCCATGAGTTCAGATTAAGAGCATAAACATGGTAATTGCAAATTAAGATTAGGTTCTAATAATTAGGGAATGATTTCAAATCATAATATGCTTCAGCCAAAACCAAATGTCAAGCAATGCATTCGAAGTATGGCTCTACCTTATTCTTCAAGAGCTCATATGACAAGCATTACAAAACTACTAACCAGGTCATTGACTTTATCAATTTAAGCAGCATGCTAGCAAGGTTATGATCATCATTAACTTCTATGCAACTGGTCTATATGATATGCAACTAGACTCAATCCTAAAATATAAATGCAACTACATGAACACTCTATTTTTGTGGAATGGTTTTCAAAAAAAGTTCAAATTTTTATGGTTTTTTCTATTATGTAAATGCAGACTCAAAGTGCAAAATTTTGAAAATAAGAAAACAAGAAACTTTGTTAAATACATCTCAATCCCTCCCCCCAAACTTAAATAACATGGTCCCTTGTGTAATAAAAATACAAAAAGAGAGTTCAAGAATCCAAAAGAAATCTAAACTATATGCAATGGTATTTACAGTGAATAGTTAGAGTTGTTACTTCAAGGTTGGGTGAAGAAGGAGTCAATGTATGCCTCCATGCTCTCCCTGGTGTAATCGGGAGCCAAAGTCGAGTTGATGGGCTCTTGGGGGTCTAACTCGGTATGCATAACTCGACTTGGCATAGAGCCTGACCTTCTAACACTGAACTCGGTTGGCTGACCAAGTTCCCTGGTCGAGTCATCCCTTGGTTGGCTTGACTCGATATGCCAAACCGAGTGTAGATGCCGAGTGCTGAGCTTAGAACTTCCTGACTCAACTTTTAAACCGAGTTATCTTCTCGAGCTAGTGTACTTCCACTTCAATTTCTTCTACTCGTTGATCGACCTGTGCTCAATCTTCTTTCCTAAGATTTACCTACCATAATCAATCAGGAAAACATAGTAAAGATACTAAAAACTATATATGTATTATATAAGGATAGACATGGGACTTCCTCCCAAGTGAGCTTGCCAATAAAAGTGATAGCTCCATAAGGCAGGACTTCCTTGATGGTGAATGGTCCTGACCATCTTGACTTAAGCATTCTTGGGAAGAGCTTGAGCCTTGAGTTAAAGAGTAGCACTTGATCACTAAACTTGGACTTCTTAGGCAGAATCTTTTTGTTGTGAAAGGCTTTTGTCCTCTCCTTGTAAGCCTTGGAACTTTCATAAGCATCAAGCCTGGTTTCTTCCAACTCGTGAAAAGCCATTCCCCTTTTTTTCCTGAGCTGTCTTAAGATCAAAGTTGAGGAGCTTTGCTACCCAGATAGCTTTGTACTGAATTTTCACTAGTAGGTGGCATGCTTTCCCATAGAGAAGCTGAAATGGTATTCTCCCTATGGAAGTATTGAAAGCAGTTCTATAAGCCCTGAGAGTGTCATCAAGCTTGGCTGCCCAGTCTCTCTTTGAAATCCCCACTTCTTGCAAGGATGGCCTTGATCTACTTGTTGGAAATTTCTACTTGGCCACTGGTCTGGGGGTGATAAAGTGTGCCTACCTTGTGCTTTACTCCATACTTCCTTAACAGGTTCTTAAAATGTTTTTTGATAAAGTGGGTATTGACATACCGAAATATCATCAAGGCATCATTGGAGGAGATTGGAGGTTTCTGTCCGTATGGTCCGTGCAAAATCCAGGTGTGCAAAAGGCGTGTTAAAATGGATCCTTCCTGAAGCTATTGAGCCTTATCCACACATGGGTCAATGTTTGGTCAAAGGAGGACCCTATTTCAAGTTCAAATTTGGAATACGCTCTTTAGATGCCAACCTTATCACCTTTACTTTTGCTTTCTGCTTTTGTCATTTTGTAAAGAGAAAACCCTAAAGGGTTTCTCTAAAAATGTGTTGTAACCCTCACAAAAGAGGCATTAAGCCCTTTGGGGCTGCACTCTACATTTATGAAAATCTATGTTTCGTCTCTCTAAATCTCTCCAACTCTCTCTAAAATCTCTCTAGTTTATTTATGCTTATCCTCTCTTGTTTATGCTTAATCTCTTATTCTCTCTAGTTTAATCTTGCATAATCTCCTATTCTCCTTCACTTATTTTCAGCATTCAATCTCTCATTCTCTTCTTTTTATTTCCGCATTTATTCTCTTATGGTATCAGAGCTCTTTGATCCTCTATGGCAATGAAGAGAAGGAATGGAGGCGTGGTGAAAAGCTACAAGGGAAGAGGAGAAACGTGTGTAGCTTTAAAGCGCTTATTCAAATAGCTGATCCAGCTCCTTACTCTAGAAAAGTTGTCCATCTATTATAGGCTTCTTCATAGCGTCATTGATATCAAACTTCATCATTAGATCATTTCCCAAGTTAAGGTCAATCTTCCCATTTCTTACATCTATCAATGCTCAAACGGTCGCCAAGAACGATCTCCCCAAGATCAAACGATCTCTTGGCTCTTCATCCATTTCCAAAACCATGAAGTTGGTTGGCACTTCCACATGTCCAAACCTGACGGTAAGTCTTCTAAAAGACTATAAGGCAGCCTAATAGATCTATCAGCCAAAAGTAGGGAGATGTTGCTAGGCTTGTATTTGTTGAAACCTAACCTCTTAGCTACTGAAAGTGGCATTAGACTTACAGATGCTCCTAGACAATAGAGGCATTTTTTGAAGACTAATGGACCTAATGAGCATAGCAGAGTGAAAGAACCTGGATCACCGAGCTTCTCTTGGACAATCTTCTTCGGTTGTATGATAGCATTGCATTCGTGGGTCAGTACAACCATTCCTTGAACTTCCTTAATCCTCTCCATCACTAAATCCTTCAAGAACTTTTGAGTAGGAGTTATAAGCATGAAAGCATCAAGTAGAGGCATATGGCAATCAATTTTTTTCAACTGTTTCTCAAAGAGAGCCTTATACTTTTCCACTAATTCCTTCTTGAATCTTCGTGGGAATAGAAGTGGAGGCTTGTATGTGGGGTGGAACAAAAGTTTTCTCCTTAGTCTTGGAAATTTTTGGTTTTTCAAGAGATGTGGGTTTGACTCTGTTAGCTGATTGAGTCAGTACGTTGAGTTTGACATCTTCTGTGGGTTTTTCAGCTTGAACTTTATTTTGACAAAAATCTTCCCCATCTTGATCTTCACTATCATCAGTGATTGTAGTGTGTCCCTCTCTAGTAGGTAACACTGTCCCACACCTTAATGTGATAGCTTGGACAAGCTCCTTGGGGTTGTGGATAGATTTCCCTGGAAGTTTTCCTAGAGGTTTGGTGTAAGAAGTATAAGCAATCGTGCTTTCTATGTACTTGATTTTAGAGTTCAAAGCCTCAAACTTGTTGTTAAGATCAGTGTAGGAACAGTCCAACTTGTTATTCATCTCAGCAAGTTGCTTAGATACCTCGAGGCTACCAGTTGCCTGACCTTGTAGGAGTTGGTGTAGCATAGTCTTTATGTCTAGATCGGGAGCATCGTTCAGCTATTGTTGCTGAGGTTGAAAGCCGGTTGGTGGGTTAAGGATTGGCTGCTGCGGATAAATTCCTTGATAATGCGGTTGAGGAACAAACCCTTGATTCTTGTAATATAGAACAAAGGGCTTGTTCGGGTTATGTTGCTGCTGTGGAGGGTAGACTTGATCCCGTGGGTTTGACACATTGTTGCTCCTATAAGACAAGTTTGGATTGGTCTTACAGGTAGTGAACCCCTTGTTGTAGCCTCCTTGGTTCTGAATATAGCTAATCTCTTCTAGCTGATCACTCTCCCCATCTTGAACTAGAAACTGCTCATCACAAGCGAAATGGACTTGCTTCTGCTGCACCATAAGGAGCTTATCCAACTTATCATTCGGATAATTAATCTCTTTCTTGTACGTATCGTCTGAATCACAGGTTCCCTTTACTATTTTTTTATACTCCTCGTTGTATGTACCATTAGGTTGGGCAAGATTTTCCACTAACTTCCACCTTTCTTCCACATTCTTGTTCAAGAAGCTCCCATTACTGGCGGTGTCGAGTAGCATTCTGAACTTGGGTAGCACACCACGGTATAGAGTACTCAATAGAGATACAGTGCTGAAGCCGTGGTGAGGGCATTGACTGGTATAGCTTTTGAAACGCTCCCAATCCTCACAGAATGTCTCTCCATTTGTTGAGCAAAAGTAGGGATATCGTTCCTGAGCCGAGCAGTTCTGGAGTTTGAAAAGAACATGGTAGGAAAAGCCTTCTTAAAGCCATCCCATGAAGTGATGGAACCATGGGACAAGGTATTCTCCCTAGCGTGTGTCTTATCACCCACAGAAAAAGAAAACAATCGGAGCTTGAAACCGTCTTCACTCACTCCATTAATCTTGGTGAGGCTGGAAAGCCTGTTGAATTCATCCAAGTGATCGAGAGGATCTTCCATAGGTAGGCCTGGAAATTTGTTGCTCTGCACCATGGAGATTAGGCTTCCTTTAATTATTCTGGACAGGAGGTGGAACGATGCCTTGCTTCTGAGTATGTGTATTGGGCACATCTCCACCTCCAATAAAACGAGGCCTCCTCTGTACTGATGCTTGAGTAGTAGGTGCTCGTTCTTGCTGTGGTTGTTAATTATCCATATCCACTTGATCTTGTGTAGTTTCTCTGATTCTGTCTCACTGGTCTCTCAGATCACGAGGTAGCCTGTAGATATTGTCAAGGTAACGAAGGAGATTGTGGTCCGTGTGATCTTTTTTGCACATAGGAGAGATATACGCGATGTAGTGAACCGAGTTGTACTGGAAACAGAAGTCGGACTCGATTAGGGGACTCAACGAAGCTGGTCGAGTGTTAGAACTTGAGGTGTTACCGAGTGGATTCAACGAGTTATGCATGGAACAGTGGTATGACTCGATCTGGCAAACCGAGTTGTAGAACTCGAGTTAGAGGTCGAGTAGTACCTGAAACACAGTAAATCCAGAAAGTGAGTAACAAAGTAAAAAAAAAAATAAACTTGATCATAAAAGATCTGAAATCCAAAATGAAACAATCAACATCCAAATGGCAACTACACCAAATTGATAACAAGATATTTCACTATCTTGTCAGATGTTCAATTTCCTATTGCATAATCAAGTCTTTAAAGCACAAAATGTGTCAATCAAAATGGGTGGACGCTAGCAATTAAGATATGATCATAAATCCTCTAAGTCGAGCCAATTAAGATATTTGTTCGATAACCTAACAGTCCTAAATTGCAGAAAGAAAATAGAAACTAAACAGAATAAGAAGTCAAAGCAAAGCAAATAAAGCAAGTATTAATCAATAAGAAGAAAGGCTCTAAAGATGGGGTTCATGGATCTGTGATTATCTCTGATCTCTCCTTGATGCTTAATCAAACTTCATAGAAGCTATCGCTAGATGATGAACATCAAAAGAAGGTGAATCCACTCTCGTGATAGACACCAACAAGCCTATACCACTTCCTAATCTTAATACCTATTCAATGAGACAGAGAGCATGTATGAAGACAGTTCATCAATGCCCGAAAGGTGTTTGATGAAATACCTAAGATCTAATTCCAAGATTTTAGCAAAACATAGCTCTACAAACACCTAATCCAGAAGGGATCTATTCAATTACAAGCTTAAACATCTAAGAAGACCAAGAATCCTACACATCTCTAACCCATCCTTAAGAACCCTAGTTTACTACTCATAAATCATCCTAAAATGCTCAAACCCAGAAAATAAAATAAAGTGCATAATCATGATCAGGAAGATGAGATTAGAAGGATTGTGAAGAAATTAAGAGCAAAAAGTTAAAGGATCAAAGTAGATCTAAGTTATAAAATCTCATAATCAAGAAGGTGGGTACTGGGAAAAAGAAAGAAGATAAAGTAAGATAAAACATAATTAGGGTTTTCAATTGGGAGGGTTTTTATACCCTTTACAAAAAGAAACCCTAAAACACAAAAAGATAAAATAAGCTAAGTCTGATTAGGTTGGTGGGAGAGCTTAGTTTGAGTCAGTTTGTTCGGTCTATGATGCATTTAAACCATTTTGTGAATTTTTTGACTATCTTACTGGTGACAATCACTGCAGAACCATGAGTGCAAGAATGAGGCAGAACCATCCCACACTCAGATTCCTCCCTCTCCAGAATGATATCATTCCATTAAGGTTTATTCTGAAAGCAATAACTCTACTCTATTTGGACTTAATCTGAACTTTAATTCTTCTCATCTAGGGCATTAGAGTAGGGGAACGAAACCAATATTCAGGACTTCTTACTCTTTTTACTACTCTTGTTTCTCCTGAATAGCTAGCTCATTTTTAGCTACTACCTTACAAGCGCATCACCTTCTTTTAGACCTCTTGCATTTTCTTGTTTTTAGTCTCATATGTGCAGACAGGCGCAAAAGGGTCGGAGAAAGGACTGACACAACCTCTAACTCACTCTGCTGAAGAACTAGTGAGTAGAAAGAGGAAGAATAAAATCGACAGCCAGAGCACCTGCTCCGGGCAGCTTTCAGAAAAAATGGAAGGACGTTTCCATGAGGTGTTTACTTGGTTATGATGACTTTTCATTCAAATTCGTGTTCAGAGGATACATACGTATGTAGAACCCTCTTCATTAAAAAAATGAATATAAATGAAGAGAGTTGAATTCAGTAAATCCAAAAATGTGTCCCTGAATACGCGGTATGACCCAAGGAAGAGAGTAGAAGGAGGAGAGTGGAGTTTCAAGAAGAAGAGTTGAGTTTCAAAATGTAGAAGGGAGTGGTTAGAGGTTGTGGACATCACAAGTCTATTTCTCCTATCATTTTGTACTATGTCTAGCACCCACCAAAAAATCTGGTAACCCTAAACACTCTGAGCTCCACCATTAAAATAACCTCCCTATTACCAAGATTTGATTCTTTTAGCTATTGCCCGAAAATGAGAAGCCACGCCACCACTTAATTTATGTAAAGAGTTATTGTCTGGATGATGGACTTTTCTGGGTTTGAGACTCAATTATGGAACAGGGTTGGTTGAAGATCTTGGGTGAGTTTTCGGTAAGAACTTGTTTCTCATGTTATGAAGTGGGTGGTCTGCAGATTATGGTTGATGTCACTGTTTTCTGAGATTCACCTAGTCCATGTGCTTTACTCTTCTTTTTCGTTCTTTGATCCCAGTTTGTTTGAGGACAAACAAAGATCTAAGTCCGGGGAAGTTGATATATGATGATTTTAGCCAATATTTACTAATGTTTTTCTAGTCCTTTTTCGTGTCTTTAGAGTCGTTTTTTAGTCATATCAGGTCAGAAGAGGGTCTTTAAGCATGGATTGGATGGACTGGAGCTGCTGAAGCTTTTGGAGCAAAAAGAAGTGGATTCGCAGCGAAAGAGCATAATTTATACGGAGCACATGCTCCGGTTTCTGGAGCACATGCTCCCCGGCCAGAGAAAAATAAGGAACCCGATTTGACTTCGACGCTCACTTTTGGACTCTCTCTATTTTTCTCTCTATCATCTTTCCTATTCCCTTTTGTTTTTGGTTTCTATCGCCTTGCTACTCCCTTCATCATCTATTGTTCTTGCTTGTAAGATCTGGAGGACAACCACTACTTTGATTGAGAAGAATTTTGAACCTTATTATATTTCTAATATTATTCATGAATTTATTTTTATCCATTACTGTGTTTTATTCTTCCATGTCTGAGTAGTCCTTTACCTAGATTAAGGTTTTTAATTATATTCATGAGTTGATAAACTGAGCACAAATAGGATCTATATATTTATTGTCTTCGCCTCTTGTTGATCTTAATGCTTAATTAAACTGATCACTTAGTCTATGATTTTAGGTTAACCTATTCATCAAAAGTGCTTTAGGTTGCTAGAAAAAACATTGGTGAGCAATCAGTCCTTGATCTTAACTGTCGTTGATGCTACGGCTGAGTGTGAATATATTGAACCCATTCGCTAATGTTTATCTACATCTCTAGGTCCAAATGACAGTTTATCTATTTAGGTTGCTAGATAAAGTTGTCGGCGCCACGACAGTGGGTCAGTCTTATTTTTATGTTTGAGTTCTGTACCTGTGCTAAATTATATCCTGAATAGTTGCTCAAATTTTCATCTCTGAATTACCAGCAAAATACCTTATTGAATTTACATCGCTTTAATTATTTGCTACTTGTTACAAAAACCAACCACCAAACTTGCTGTCTTAACTTTATTTTTAAATCTCCTAGAATCATAGTGTAACCTTGGTCTCTGTGGATTCGATCCCTTTTATACTACTGCGATTGTCTGTGCACTTGCAGTCTTTTATTTGTGTTAAAATATTGTGTATCAAGTGGCATCTTGGTCTTCAACTCGGTCATCAAGTCGAGTGGTGTACTCGGTCACCAACCGAGTCCTTAGGTCGAGCGGTCATCTCCTCAGAAGATTCCATCTTTGCCTGACTCGGCTTTAGGTGGAGTTCTGGACTCTGCATGTTGATCGAGTGGTCATGATCGAGTGCTCCACACTATTCTTCCTCAAACTCCATATATTCTTCCAAAACATCCATTTAACCTGAGAACAACTCCAAAATGAAATATGTATGCAAATCTAATGCATAACCTAATATGAATGCTAAATGAGTGAAAAGTACAATGTATGGAGTGAAACCAGTGATGAAGTTATACTTAAATGATGAGAAATATATGCTAAAATGGGGTAAAATACACTGACATCAAGGTCGGGTAATTCAACATAGCACCAGTGAACTTTTCACTGAAGTGAGCTACAGGTCTTCCAGCTTGTATAAGGACTACCCCAACACCGATGCTGGATGCATCACATTTGACCTTAGAAGTCTTTTAGAAGTCGGGTAGTGCGAGAAGGGGAGCATGAGTAAGGCGGTTCTTTAACTCCTTAAATGCTTGTTCTTGGCTAGGACCCCAGTTGGCTAGGATCCCACACTTTCTTTATGATCACCGTGAGTGGAGCCGCAATGGTACTAAAATCTCGAACAACCCGCTGGTAAAAACTTACCAATCCATGAAAACTCTGAACTTGGCTAATACTGTGTTGTGTTGGCCATTCCTCTATTGCCTTGATCTTCTCAGTGTCCACCTTCAACCCTTGTGCACTCACTACAACCCACCAAAAATACTAACTCAGTAGCACCGAACACGCATTTCTTTAAATTTGCGTATAACTCTTCTTTCCGGAGTGTCTCGAGTTCCATCTCTAAATGGCCAAGGTGATCTTCAAAATACTTGTTGTTGATAAGGATATCATCGAAGTAAACTACCATAAATTTGGTAATATAGGCTCTAAAGGTATGGTTCATCAATAACATGAAGGTAGAAGGCGTGTTAGATAACCCGAAAAGCATAACTACCCATTCATAGAAGCCTAGCTTGGTCTTGAACGCGGTTTTCACTCATCTCCTTCGCTCATTTTGACCTGATGGTAGCCACTCCTCAAATCCACCTTTGAGAAGATTGCGGAACCAATAAGCTCATCGAGCTTATCGACGAGGCGCAAAATGGGATAATAGTACTTGATGGTGATATTGTTCATTGCCCGACAATCAATGAACATTCTCCACGACCCATCTTTCTTAAGCACCAATAAGACTGAAACCGTGCATGGACTCAAGCTTTCCCAGACATATCCCTTGTTCATTAGATCGGCAACTTGTTTCTTTAGCTCCTTAGCCTCCTCGAGGTTAACTCGATATCTTGACTTGTTGGGTAGTGGAACCCCTGGAATAAAGTCGATCTGATGATCTGATAGTCCATATCCAAAGACTTCTTCAGAACACTGGCATCAACAAAAGTTAGATTTCACATTAGCATCCTAAACCATTTTAACTTGCATTTCATTCACTTGGTTTGGTGATAAAGGTGTCAAATTAATTTTCTTATTATCTTCATAGAGGATTAGAAATTGGTTCAGCCATTGTGGGTAGCGTCCTTGTCAAACTGCCATGAGCATCCAAAGAGGACGTGGCTAGCCTGCATCGGTACTCCATCGCAAAGGACTTGGTCCTTGAATTGGCCGACGCTAAATAGAACTATAACTTGTTCGTTTACTTGAGTGAACGTTTTATCATTTAGCCATTTCAAATTTATAAGGAGAAGGATGCTTAGTAGTAGGTAGAGAAAGCTTCTTCACCATGTTGGAACTCGCAACATTGATGCAAGAACCCCCATCAATGATGAGGCTGCAAACCTTACCGGTTACCGTACACCGCGTGTGGAAGATGTTTTCGCGGTTGTTCGAGTCTTCAAGTAAGGCAGCAGTGCTAAAGACTCTCTGGATCATGTGGAGCTCTCCAACATTGGGGTTTTCAAACTCCCTTTCTGAGGCTTTTTCTTCCTTCTCTTGATCCTCCTCCTTGTCTTGAGACTCGTAGTTATGGTCTGGGGTAATGACAATTACCCGTTGGTTCAAAAAATGCTTGGCAAAATGACCATGGCCTTGGCATTTGAAGCAAATGATATCGTGGGTTTGGTTGGCATTGGGCGATGTCCTTGCATTGGATCGGTTATCCTTAGTGAGATCAGGTTGCCTCGACTTCAACCTTGATTCTACCTCGAGTGGCTTGGCTTTTTCTTGTAGCCTCAGGGCTTGACTCGCACTACAAGAACATTGCCAGAAACAGACAGATGATTCCATCGATAATCCATCGGAAAACACCCTTTCCGACGGATTTTCGAAGGAATCATACGTCTGTTCTAGGTCGTCAGAAATGAAAAGTTTGTCGGAAATCAGTCAAAATTTCCTACGGATTGCCAACGGATTGCCAAAGGTCCTTATTCTGACGGATTACGAACAGATTCCATCGGTCAGTAAATCCATCAAAAATCCGTCGGTACTAAATCAGTCGGGAATCCCTCGGTACTAAATCCGTCAGAAATCCGACGGAATTTTCTGACGGATTTCAAATGGAATGGTTTCCGATAGAATTCTGACAGATTTAGTACCGATGGATTTCCGACGGACTGCAGACGGAATTCCAATTGATTTAGTACCTACGGATTTCCGACGGACCATTTCCCGACAGATTTCCGACAGACAAGTCATATTTTGGTTTTTTTTAATTAATTAATTATATAAATAATTTTGATTTAAATATATTTAAAATATAAATTAAACTAAAATTTAATCAATAAATTACCGAAATTAAAATTAAATATGAAATTATACAATATTCAAAAACTATAAAATAAAATATTATAAATTTAAATAAAAAACAAATTTTAAAACTAGAAAACTATTGTGGCGGCAGCGGCGGATATCGAGCCATGAAAGCTCGCATTCCTTGCAGTTACGTTCTCATATCTCAGACATCTTGTGCTTGTTGTCTCAGTTGCTCTTGATCTGTCCTCTGAGCATCTTCAAGCGTACCAACCTTCGTCTTCAAACTTTCAAGCTAGGTAATTTTCTCTGCAACTTCCGCTCTAATATCTGAACTTGAAGAGTACCGTGAAGACATAAAGATGACGAATCTTGTGGAAGACCAAATAGACGACCTTTTGTTTTCGGAGTAGCCTGCTAATAAAATTAAAAGGAAAATTTATGTAAAGAACAAGTAAAATACAAAAAAAAATATAAGAAAATGTTGTAAAAGACTAACCTCATACACAAATTCGTTCAATGTCTCGATTGGAACTTCTATACAGACAGGAGTTCCATCAACGTGTGGCTGAGATTGGAGAAAATCTTCACCCAGCCGGTTCACGGTGTCGATGATCTCCTGAGCAACTCCATCTTGTATGAGGCCGGTCTTTTTGTTGGTGTGGAAATCGGTGAGCAACCTCAGGTTCGATGGTTCCACACCATCTTTTTGAAACTATAATAAATAAATGAATAAATATAAACTATAAGTTAAATATAATTTTGTGAATGAAATAACTTACAAGTTGTTTGCGCCGTGTTTTCTTGCTTGTTGCTCCCAAATTGTGCGTCGCCATTCCTTTTCCTTTCCGGTCGCTCCTACGGTTGGTTGAATGGGTTGCAGCATCGGCAATGGTCTTTTCTTGCTTCCAATACTCGATGAACCCGTTCCATAGCTCCGGGTTCAAAAGCAACTCTCTTGGAATGTCATCCGCATTCCACTTGTCCTTCCACTTGTTCAGCTTGCGAGAGTACATTAATACAGCTTTTTTATATAACTCACGTCTAACTATAGACGTGAGTTGCGGCTCCCATGTGAATTCTTGCTGCAAAAAGAAAATAGTGGTTAAAAATATATATATCATATTAAAATTATATTTACTTATAATAAAAATTTTCCTCAAATTGTCGAAACCACATTTCTTGATCATCCAAACGCATGCTTGTGTACATCGGGTACGGACGTTGTAGCTTCCCGTTGAGCATTCGGTTAATGGATTTCGAGATTCCATTACCGGATTTGTCAAACCTACAAAAATGAGAAATTAAGAGAATTCAAAAACTTTAGAAAGGAATTAGAAAATATTAAAAAAATAAAATAACTTGCATCGGAAATAAAATAACTTGCGTCGGTAATCCGACGGAACCGCAAAAATTTAGGCACGCAGGAACCGAAAAGAGATTTGGCGGTTTTATTTTCATATCGTTGGAAATCCTTCGCAAATTTCCGATCGATTTCTGATGGTTTGCATGTCTTGTCATTGGTCAGTCAAACTGGTGCAAACCTCGACACTAGACATGTGTCTGCTTCTATCCGTTGGAAATCCGTTGGAAATTTCCGACGGGTTTGTGGTTTCGGGGTTTTTTTCAGTTCATTTCAATTGAGATATGTATATACTATGATATATTCATCATTCCAAACATAACTTTATCAATTTAACACTTGTTAATATTAAACTTAACAAAAAAATAAATTACGAATATCGTAGTAACATATTTAAGTTAAAGTAAATGTTTCATTATGTAATAGTTTGTGTAATCTATGAAATATTTTTGAAATATCTCATATATTCAAAATAAGTTTTAAATATCTTATACCTTATGATGTATATACTATTAGAAATGTGTTTTGAGGTTAACTGTGTAATCGGTAACATTTAAATCCCTGAACCCCAAATCCGTTGGAAATCCATCGGTTATATACGATGGATTTCCGATGGACTGAGGTAAGTCCGTCGGAAATCCGTCAGAAATAACCAACAGATTTCCGACAGATTTGAGGTTTCATGGTTTTTATTTATAAAATTTTTAACAAAATATAATGCCAAACATTAAATTTTTATGATTACTTTTTATTTATTTATTCTGTTTTAATTGTTTTTGAATTATTAAAATGTACTAATATGTTCAAAAATACAAATAAAAATATCATCAACTAAAAACAAATCAGATAATTTAAATGAACTACTCTGAAGTTGTGAAGTATTTAGGACCGTTCATGATTTCCACTAACCATGCCGGAAATGACTGATCACTTTTAATTCCTTCAGAAACCTATAAAATTTAGAAACAAATTATAGATTTTTATATTTTTTAATTAATTATTCAAAATTAAATTGAATAACCGTACTTATTTAATCACTTACGTAGAATTGTAGCCAAAGCATCAATTTCGTCTCCTTTTGGACTTGAAGTTGTTCTTCTGATCTTTCTGGAAATTACCCACGTATTAATGCCATGTAGATCCTGCAAAAACACCACATATGTAAGTTTCCCAAAAATGTAGGATTATTTTACTATTTAAATTTTAAAACATGTTTTACCTTTCATATTCTGTAATATCCTCACAGTTCGTTAGGATATACGTATGCAATTGTGTAAACTCCTGATGTGAAAGTTTTCGCTTCTTTCCTTTTCCACTCGCTCGACTAACTTGGGAAAATAACTCAGGGGCATACACGGGAGAAATCGCTCGCTCACCTGGATCATCATGGCGACTTGGACGTCTACTCTTTGTACGAACTTCCGAAGGAAATTAATATTCAGAAAAGTGTGAGGCTTCTTCATTAAGGGTCTATGCGACAATAGATCCCTCAACTTTGCTTAAATTTTTAACCTTCTTTTCAGATGAAACATGTACCGCTCAAAGGGATACATCCAACGGTATTGAATAGGTCTTCCTAGTGCTGCTTCTCGTGGAAGATGGATTGGAAGATGTTCCATCACATCAAAGAAAGATGGCGGAAAAATCTTCTCAAGATTGCAAATAATCATTGGTATATTAGCTTCTAAATTTTTGATACCGTCCACTGTAAGTATTCTCGTGCATAAATCCCAAAAAAAGCACCAACAGCTGCATATAAAACATTTATAAAATTAAGATATATATAAAATACATGTTAAAACTTATATGAATTATAAAAATGAGATATACATGCAATTACTTGGTGGACATCTTTATGAAGAAGATGCGCCGCTGCATCACTACATGACAATCATGACTCTTTATCCCAGTAAATTTGCCTTCATCATGATCGATGCAATTTCGTAGATTATATGCATAACCATCAGTGAATTTCACATCATTCTGAATCCAATCAAAAAATGCTTGCTTTTTATCAGCTCCCAACCGATACGCAGGAATCGGAACTCTGCTGCTAGTTTCCTGATAACGCGGTTTACGAAAAAGCGACACCTGCTGCGGTTTTCATTTTCTCTCCAATATATCATACAGTTGTCGACACACAGATATATCATTTGATACGGTAAACGAAGACCAACTACAAGTTTTTCTACCTCGTAGTATGATGCTGGTGAAAGATTATCTTCAGGCAAAATATGTTTCACAAAATCCGCTATCGCATCGACACATTCCTCCGCCAAATTGAAGTCTGTCTTGATAGTCATCTTTCTACTAGCAGCTGATAATGATGAATGACCTTCTCTACAGCCGCTATATAATGACTGCTTCACTGCATCTAACATATCAAAAAACCTGTGAGCTTCTAAATTAGATTCCTCAACCCTATCTCTATCATCATTAGCTAACTGCATATTCTCCCTAAATGCATCATTCACCATCACTAGCTAACTGCATATTCTCCCTAAATGCATCATTCACCATCATTCACTAGGTTCCTACACCGACATCTACTTTTGTTCGTTCTCCTACACTCTCAGCAATATATGGTTCGCTAGTACTACCATACTCAAAAAACTTTACCTTAATATTACGAGAATTCCAGCAAAGTAAACATGGACAATTCAACTTACCACTTTCTTTTGTTCGTGGTTGATTTTCCGTCACTTCCATGAATTCCCTTATGCCTCGGGTATACTCATCATTCAATAAGTCTAACTCCGGATTCCTCAATTCTCCATCCATCCATGATCGAAAATTATTTAAAAAAGACGTTTAATGAAAATATTTGGAAAAAGATAATTTAGAATAAGGTATTATAGAAAGAGATTGTAATTGTAAATGAATGGAGAATCATGGGAAGAAATATATAGAATCACAATCCGTCAGATATCCATCAGGAACTAACGGCTCGAACAACGGCTATAATAACGTTCAAAATTTCTGACATATTTCCGATGGATATAGAGATACCCGTCAGAAATCCATCGGAACATAACAGCTCCGATAACGGCTACTACAACGGTAACATCAACGTTCATAATTTCCAACGGATTTCCGATGGGTATCTCTATATCCATCAGAAATCTGTCAGAAATTTTCGACGGATTTCTGACGGTGTTGAAAATTTCTGACGGATATTATGTTCTCAGAATATTATGGGATTTCCATTGGTTATCTATCGGAAATTTCTGACGGATACGTTTTCGTCAAAAATCCGTCTGTTTCCGTCTAGCTTCCTTGTAGTGTCGGTGATACAGCATTCGGCATCCAACTTGGGTTTTCTCGGCTTCCGGTCATGCTAGCGGTCTTCCGCTTCACTTGATTCTCGATTTGTATGGCAAGATGGAGAACTTCAAATCCCCCATAGCTTTGTCACTATTCAGTCTTGCATCCCATTTAGTAATTGCTCCATAAGGGCTTCCTCGGTCTTGTCCAATTGCAACTTATGCCTTATGTGCTCGAACTCCTCGTAGTACTCTTCAATGGTCCAGCTTCCTTGGGTGAACTTTTTGCATGTCCCGGTGATACATAGGTGGAACGTATCTCCTCTGCATCACAAGTGGGGATAGGTCCTTCCCAGTTCCGTCTCCTCTCTGCTGAATCTCGATTCCACCAAATGAGTGCTTGATTTGTGAGTTAGGCTGCTGCGGAGGCAAGCTTCCTTTGCTCATCACAGGCATAACATGCAAAGATATGATCCATCTATCGTTCTGATAGACCCTTGATCATGATGAAAGAGTCAGCCCCTTGATGCCCTTCATGTGGTTGCTATGGAGTGGCGGAATAATGGTTTGATTCGGTGAAGTGATGACTCATTGGATCGAAGTGAAACTTCCAAAGGATTGCGGAAGATCCTTGGACTTTTGAAGTTCGGATTGACTGAGGATATTATGCACCAACAGTAAAAACGAATTAAGAATTGTGATATTACACACACAAAAGTTGGATCAAACAAGTAAGAAAGTTTTAGAATAAAATGTTTGATGAGGAAAGAGATCAAGAGTCACATGCAGAATTTAAAGAGAATGGGGAGAGGGAGAAGAGACACATGGTCAAGTCAAGAATTTAAGAGACATGCCTCGAAAATTCATGCAACATAATGACCAAGTTTGAATCGAAAATAAGATAGAAAAATTACAAAGGGAAATTTGAAATTAAACATGTGAAGAGTGGGCCGATTAATAACGATTTGCTGGGGTAAAGTATGTGGCCTTGCCTCATTAAAAACCTCCCTTAGAAAACCCAATGGAAAAAACCAAGGAGAGGGAAAAAGAGTACAAGTCCACATACCTCCATTGTCATCTTTAGATGGCTTGAATCACAACCAATGTGGCTGGACAAGCATCACATCTAAGACTGGCCTGAATGGTAAGTAGACGATTGTTGATGATTTGAATGAACTTTTTAGCTCTAGACCTTATCATGGGACCAACAGGACCAATCAAAGATGCATCTTCTTCAGCTCCAAGCTCCTCGGGTTCAAGCTGCGGTTTAGTTCCATGCTCCCAGATCTCCATGCTCACATCAGGCTCTCCCACTTGAAAAGGATTTGTCCTCAAATCCGATTCATCTGCAATAAAAGGCACAAGATCATGAACATTGAAAGTATTACTCACATTATACTTACCTTGCAAGTCTAGTATGTAGGCGTTATTGTTGATCCTTTGAAACACTTTAAATTGTCCATCCATTCTTGGCATTAGCTTAGACTTCCTTTCATTAGGAAAGTGGTCCTTCCGAAGATGAATCCAAACTAAGTCTCCTTCCTCGAAGATAAGTTCCTTGCGGCCCTTGTTAGCATACTTGGCGTATTGCTTTGTCTTATTCTCAATATTTTTCCTAGCCGCCTCACGGATTCGCTGAACCATCTCCGCTTTCTTCTTTCCATCTATCTACTCCTTTCACTCAAAGGTAAAGGCATCAAATCCAAAAGAGTGGTGGGATTAAACCAATAAACAATTTGAAACGGTGAGAATTTAGACGCAGAATGCATGGAATGATTATAAGCAAATTCTACATGTGGTAAACAATCCTCCCAAGACTTTAGGTTCTTCTTAATCAACGCACGTAAGAGTGTGGATAGGGTCCTATTAACTATTTTGGTTTGTCCATCAGTTTGGGGGTGGCAAGTAGTGGAGAATAACAACTTAGTTCCTAGCTTAGACCAAAGCATTTTCCAGAAGTAACTAAGGATCTTAGTGTCTCTATCAGATACTATGGTCCTAGGCATGCCACGTAAGCGTACTACTTCTCTAAAGAACAGATCGGCCACATGCTTAGCATCATCAGTTTTATGACAGGGAATAAAATGCGCCATCTTAGAGAATCTATCCACCACCATGAAGACCGAATCCTTACCAGTTTTAGTTCTAGGCAATCCTACTACAAAGTCCATTGAAATGTCATTCCAAGGATGCAAAGGGATAGGGAGAGGATTATACAAACCGTGAGGGTGTGATTTAGCTTTCGCTTGTTTACAAGTTGAACATTTCTCACACATTTTCTCAACATCAGGTCTCATATGCGGCCAATGGAAGTGATCTTGCATGACTTGCATAGTTTTAGACACACCAAAGTGTCCCATTAAACCTCCACCGTGTGCTTCCCTTAGAAACAAATCTCTCAAAGACGAGTTAGGAACACACAAACGGTTATCATAAAACAAGTATCCTTCATGCCTATAATATTTTCCGAATGCAAACTTCTCACAAGCAGCAAATATTTTTCCAAAGTCAGAATCATTTTCATAGAGAGTTTTAATGTGCTCAAAACCAAGTAGTTTGGCGTCTAAAGATGAGAGTAACACGTACCTCTGGGACAATGCGTCGGCCACGACATTGTCCTTACCTTTTTTGTACTTGATGACATAGGGAAAGGTCTCAATGAACTCCACCCACCGAGCATGTCTCTTATTGAGCTTTTGCTGTCTCTTGAGATGTTTTAAAGACTCATGGTCGGTGTGGATCATGAACTCTTTAGGCCAGAGGTAATGTTGCCACATTTGTAAAGCTCTCACCAAAGCGTAGACTTCTTTGTCGTAGGTTGGATAGTTAAGCGTTGCTCCTCCTAGCTTTTCGCTGAAATATGCTATTGGCTTCTTGTCCTGCATTAACACAGCACCAATCCCAACACCAGATGCATCACATTCAATTTCAAAAGTCTTAATAAAATTAGGGAGAGAAAGGATAGAAGCCTGAGTAAGTTTTTCTTTCAAGGTCTGAAATGCATCTTCTTGAGCCTTTTCCCACATAAACCCAACCTTCTTCTTGATAACTTCAGTAAGCGGAGCAGCCAAGGTGCTAAAGTCCTTAACAAATCTTCGGTAAAATCCCGCAAGTCCATGAAAACTCCTCACTTCTCCTACGGAAGTTGGACTCGGCCATTCTCTAATTGCTTTTACCTTCTCTTCATCCACTTTTACACAATCTGCACTTACGACAAAACCTAAAAAGACCAAGTTATCCATTCCAAAAATAAACTTATTCATGTTAGCATAAAGTTTATCCTTTCTAAGCACATCTAACACCTTACGCAAATGCTGAACATGATCTTCTAAGTTCTTGCTGTAAACTAAGATATCATCAAAGTAAACAACCACAAAATGCCCTATGTATGCCCTAAGAACGTGGTTCATTAACCTCATGAATGTACTAGGTGCATTTGTAAGCCCGAATGGCATCACTAACCATTCATACAACCCTTGCTTAGTTTTAAACGCGGTTTTCCACTCATCCCCTTCCTTCATCCTAATCTGATGATACCCGCTTTTTCAATCAACCTTAGAAAAGATGCAAGACCCATGCAACTCATCTAACATGTCATATAATCTAGGTATAGGATGGCAATACTTAACCGTTATATTATTGATGGCTCTGCAATCGACGCACATCCTCCAGCTTCTGTCTTTTTTTGGTAAACGTAATACAGGCACAGCACATGGACTCATGCTTACACGGATGTGTCCTTTTTCCATAAGTTCCGCAGTTCCTTGGTCTCCACGGGATTAGTTCTGTAAGCTGGTTTGTTTGGCAATGATGCTCCAGGGATGAAATCAATTTGATGTTCTATGCCTCTAATGGGTGGTAATCCATCTGGATTCTCCTCAGGAAACACATCCCTATATTCCTGTAATACATGTTTAAAAGTGCTAGGGATTTCCTGCTCAGGATTAGTGATACTCATAAGCATTTCTTTATAAACAAAGAGTAAGTTTGGCTTACGGAGATCACTTCCCTTCGAGTTACTCGGCGCAATAGCAAGACTGGATGGTTTGATAGCTTTCTTTCTACCCATCTTCATGACCAACTGATCTTGGTATACCTCATGAGGAGTCATAGGAAGCAACACAGTTTTTCTTCCTTTGAACTCAAACTTATGGCGATTGGTGAAACCATCATGCACAACCTTCCTATCCGACTGCCATGGTCTTCCCAACAATATATGGCTGGCCTCCATTGGTAAAATATCACATAAGACTTTATCCTCATATTTTCCAATAGACAGAGGTACCTTGACTTGATTATCCACAGCCATCTCTTCATTTTCATTCAGCCACTGCAGCTTGTATGGTTTCGGATGCTTGATTACTTGCAATTCAAGCCTCGCAACCATAGTCTCACTAGCAACGTTTGTACAGCTTCCACCATCAATGATCACACTGCAAATCTGATCCTTAACCAGACACCTTGTATGGAACAGGTTCTCTCTTTGTTCTTGCTCATCAGATTTAGCGATAACCCTCAAAGCTCTTATGGCAACTCCCACCATCATTTGCCCCTTAGCGGCTGGTTCATACTCTTCTGCCGATGAATCCTCCTCAAGTTGTTCATCCTTAGGCATCTCATCCTCAGACTCAACTTCCCCATTTGCCAAGATGATCATAACCCTCTTGTTGGCGCATTCACTAGCATAATGTCCCATGCCGTTACACTTAAAGCACTTAATGTCTCTAGTTCTTGATGCAACATTAGTACTCTTTCCTTTAAGATCCAGACCCTCAACTTGGGCTTGACAAAAGGTTTGTAATCTTTTTGAGTTCCGGACTTCTCTTCCCGGTGATAACTAGATTTTTCCGGAGTAAAACTTGGCTTGGAGCTTCTCCTCTTAAGTTGCTTTTCGAACATAACTGCCTTGTGCAGCAATTCTTCTAAATCCTCATAGTTTTGAACCTCCAGTTTATCAACAATATCTTGGCTTAATCCTCCCATGAATCTAGACATAATGGCTTCTTGATCTTCTTGGATGTCGGCTCTTATCATCAAAGTTTCCATCTCTTTGAAATACTCTTCAACGGACCTATTGCCTTGTACCAAGTTTCTCAACCGATGGTGTAACTCTCTATTGTAGTGACTTGGTACAAATCTTTTCCTCATAATATTTTTCATCTGAGTCCATGTCTCCACTGGATAATCTCCTACAGGTTTCCTAGTCAGAGTTAACTGATCCCACCAACTAAGAGCATAACCAGTGAACTCGGTAGGTGCAACTTTTACTTTGCTCTCTTCAGTATAATCATGACAATTGAAGGCGATTTCCATCTTCTTTTCCCATTCAAGATACTCCTCAGGGTCACTGGTGCCTTGGAAAGGAGGGATACGAACTTTCACTCCAGCCAGATTATCTCTAGGAACCACTCGCTCTTCTCTAGCATGTCTTCTCCTTCGGTGACTACTTGACTTAGAAGATTGACTGTAGTATTCTAAGTGATTGCTAGCCTCGGCTTGAATTTGTTTATCACGTTCCTTCCGTGCTCTTCTTAAATTTTTCTGTTCGAGTTTAAAGGCTTCGAATTGTTCAGCTATTAGTCTGCCCATATTGGCCGTGAGAGCTTCATACATTTGTTTCTGATTGACGCTGTTGCTACCTCCGTCTTCTTCCTCAACTGGTGGCATTACCATCCTGGAAATCAACACAAAAGAATCCCAGTAAAGTGTTCTTGGAAGAAATAGCAACAACAAAACAAATAAGACAATAACCCTTCAACTGCCGAGAAAACCTAATGGTGACTGTTCGACGAAATCAACACAGGAAAAATATCAAAACACCTTCAAAAATTCTAGTTTTAATTTTAACAAAACCTAGACTCAATATAGGTTCGAACACCACAGATTTCACGATTTTAGGATTAATATTAGATTTTAAACAATTCTAGCAACCTAGACAATAACCCTTCAACTGCCAAGAAAACCTAATGGTGACCGTTCGACGAAATTGACTCAGGAAAAATAACAAAACACCATTAAAAATTCCAGTTTTAATTTCAACAAAAACTAGACTCAATCTAGGTTCGAACACCACAGATTTCACGATTTTAGGATTAATATTCGAGTTTAAACAATTCTAGCAACCTAGTGATCAAAACAGACAGAAAAACAGTTTTTGATGATTAATGAAAAGTCACAAATGAAACGTTTTGATTCAGATCGACACAACCTGACATGAAGCGGCTCTGATACTACCTGATAGACCCTTGATCGTGATGAAAGAGTCAGCCCCTTGATGCCCTTCGTGTGGTTGCTATGGAGTGGCGGAATAATGGTTTGATTCGGTGAAGTGATGACTCATTGGATCGAAGTGAAACTTCCAAAGGATTGCGGAAGATCCTTGGACTTTTGAAGTTCAGATTCACTGAGGATATTACGCACCAACAGTAAAAACGAATTAAGAATTGTGATATTACACACACAAAAGTTGGATCAAACAAGTAAGAAAGTTTTAGAATAAAATGTTTGATGAGGAAAGAGATCAAGAGTCACATGCAGAATTTAAAGAGAATGGGGAGAAGGAGAAGAGACACATGGTCAAGTCAAGATTTTAAGAGACATGCCTCGAAAATTCATGCAACATAATGACCAAGTTTGAATCGAAAATAAGATAGAAAAATTACAAAGGGAAATTCGAAATTAAACATGTGAAGAGTGGGCTGGTTGATAACAATGGGCTGGGGTAAAGTATGTGGCCTTGCCTCATTAAAAACCTCCCTTAGAAAACCCAATGGGAAAAACCAAGGAGAGGGAAAAAGAGTACAAGTCCACATACCTCCATTGTCATCGCTTAGATGGCTTGAATCACAACCAATGTGGCTGGACAAGCATCACATCTAAGACTGGCCTGAATGGTAAGTAGACGATTGTTGATGATTTGAATGAACTTTTTAGCTCTAGACCTTGTCATGGGACCAACAGGAACAATCAAAGCTGCATCCTCTTCAGCTCCAAGCTCCTCGGGTTCAAGCTGCGGTTTAGTTCCATGCTCCCAGCTCTCCATGCTCACATCACGTTCCCAATGCAAATAGGCTTCTGGATCGATATTCCTGGAAAAGGTTGGTGTGGTAAGTTTGAGGCTTAGGACATGAGGTCTGAGCACGGGTTCATCGTGTCCCTCTTTGTGTGGTCCAACCCTCCTTAGTGGCCTGATTCTCAATTGGACTGGTTGGTCATGCTTGTCTTCAGAAAACGCTTCTTATTCTGGGTCTTGGGGTATCGCAGGCATTGGTGGTCCTCTGATATGTATGTGTTCGGCAGGTAGAGCACCTTGGGGATGTGGATTTTTGATCCTGGCTAACTTTTCTCCGAGGTTCTGTAGTTGGGCTTGGATGAAAAATCCCTCCGATATCGGGTGCGTCGGGTGGAGCTTCCATCGCAATCTTCTATCGGAGATCTCGGTAATTCCTTGTATCACTCGATAACTACTGCAGTATTGCTCGGTGACTATCGCGGTATCTTTCAGTCATTGTAGTAGAACTTGGTAACTATCGCTAGTGATTACGCGTACCACTTTTGGTAACTATCGCTGGTAAACTGTTAATCGCTCTCGGTAATCTTCGGTAACTATCATTAGAAAACTGTCAATCGCTCTCGGTAATCTTTGGTAACTATCGAGCATCCCTCGGTAAATCCTGTGGTACCTTGCAACACAAATGACACGTTTTTAAATAGCGATCCGGTTCAAGTAAGTAACTCGAGTAAAGGATATATTTTAAGAAGTCACGACAAAACTTTTAAGAGATACAACCAAAATAACAATCAACCAATCATTGGCATAAAGCAAAAGGAATATATCGCTAAGAGACAAACTACTTTTGATGCGCTAAACCTATGACGCGTCGAATCTAAGACCAAACAAACGGCTAGCGATTAAACACCACAAAAACTTAAAGTAAATGGGGAGACATGCCTATTTCTCGTTCAGGAACTCGTCTTTGACCGAGAGAAAGGACATTTCTTCTCCGACGAAACTAACAATGGCGATAACTCTAGATGACTTCACAGAAATATCAACCAAACAACATAACAGTGTTAACAACGAAGGAAGATGACATTTTTATGAGTTTTCTTAAGATGAGAATGCACAAAATGACACAGATCTACACAAACTAACACAAGATGCGATTTTTATGAAAAAATATGCAACGAAAAACTAAAGACTAGACAAAAAAAACGAAAGGAAATGCTAGATAAGGATAGACACAACCTTTGTAGGAACTTTTGAAGTTTTGATACCAGATGATACACACCCCAGATCATGGATCCAATATGTATAACTCCGTAGGATTATGGAAGAGAGGTGATAGCCTCGGCGACTCTCAGATAGAATGGAAACGAGGATAGAGTGACGATTTGAGGATGGCTCGACTCAAATGACACGAAAAAGGGATATGGATGAAGAGCAACATGTGAGGTATGAATGCCTTCACGATACAACTAGCCGGTCAAAGATTCTGAGCAACTACTCGAGGAAAACTTGACGGCGGAAAGGTTTCAAGAGCTATGACTAACTTGAAACGAAATGAGAGAAATCTCTCTAAGGGTTTTCATAATAGGTAGTTTAACCATTACAATGATAGATTCTGCCTTTCTATAGGCTTACAACTAGGGCGTCCCACTTATTGGTAACTAAGGCTGTGCTTTACATACTTTAGCGGACCGCATAAGAACAAAACTAACAATAAAGAAAATGAACCTTTTAGCGGAGCTTCCTTGGGATAGGATCACGGTCTAATACTTATCCAACCTTGTCGTTAGTGTTTCCAAGTGAACAAATATTTGAGTAGGCTGTGATGCACCGGTTCTCAATGCCTCATTAAAAACCTCCCTGGTAAACCTCTATGGGATAAACTCAAGGTAGGGAAAAAGAGTGTGAATCCTCTCGGCGATCTAGGGAGGCATCTTCACCTTGTATTGGTGAAGACGCCAAGGATCGTGTCTCCTGGGTCTTCGGTGGCCTTGGTGCCAATTCCGGGTCGATTCTTCGTTGCTCCTAACTCCAAAGCTTCCTCCAAAAATATGTTGAAAATGGCTCTGTAAAGCTTGGTCTTGCTCCTTTTGATATCTCCTAGTGGTAGAGTGGGAGCCTTGTTCAGCAGGTCTTGTCCGGCTTGGATTGGTAGTGCTTTATCCGGATGCTCGCTCGGATCGGCAAGTGGGATCTCATCATAAGGCCTTAAGGCCGAGCTAATGAAGTTAGAATGGACTTCACTAAGAGAAAGATGAATTGACCCTCACGCTAAGCAATATCATGAAGTACAGAAACTTAGACACCAACGTTAGGAAGTTAAAAATGTGGGACACAAAGGAGCATAGGCGGTGCAGGAGTATAACTTCTGTGAAACCTAAGAAGCATTAAGGAATCTAATAGCAGCATACATTATGAAGAAATGCTCAAGGTAAGGAAAGTTTTCCGATTAGGAAAGTTCCCAAAAAAGGAAGTTTCGGGAAAGATAGATATCCAGAAAAAAGAAGTTTCAAGGAGGGGGAACATGCCTACCGGGAAGCAAGAAGATGGGTTCCAATTGGAAGATAAGGCGTACACAAAACCTGTGTACAAGGGGTAGTGTGGAAACGTTGTCTAGCAACCATGAGGGTAAGCGGAAATGGGTAATAGAACCACACTAAGAATCGAGAGGGGGTTAAATGGAAAACCCACTACAACCACCAAAACTCTAGAAAAGGTGTAAAGGAACTCTATGATAGTGAGAAGATTGAGATCGGAAAAACTCATGGGAAGCCACAACAGTTCTAAATGTCTACTTACGTCCCCGTGCAGCTAGACAAGGATATCTTCTTGTGTGAACATCAAGTGATGAGGTGGAAGGTAGAGTTTTTCACTTGAGCTTTGGAGAAATCTAGGGAAAAGGTCTTTTCACGCGAGGGGTACAATCTTTGGAAGGGACCCTAAGATATAAAAGTATCTTGGGAATGTGACACCTTGAATGGAAGTTGTAGCGTCATGTAGCAAGATATGGAAACCCTAAGATCTTGTAAACGAAAGGAGACTAGTTCTAGAAATGGAAAGTGCGCTAAAAATAATAAAAAGGAAAGTTAGCTCAGAGGAGAAAATTTATCCAAGTAAGGAAGGTAAAGTTAGAGAGAAGTGATGCCACCAAAAAGGAACCGTTTTAGAAGGAGGACATTTCCAGGAGCAGAAAGTGCTCCTAGAGGTGGATGGTTTCTAGGAGTAGAGCCACATCACATGCCATGGGAGGACACCATGATTGAACCCTAAAAAGGAGATCTCAAGGGAAAGACAACTACAATAGGACAACTTGCCTTAAGCGGGTAGGAACCCCAAAAAGGCAGGTTACAATAAACATAAACTTTTGAAAACATGACTGAAAACTATCCGGAAGGATCACAAAATTAGGATAGGCATCTTGCAGTACAAGGAGTTCTGTTCAAGGTTCATACATGAATTGGAGGTGATTTCCAAAGAAGTAGGATTTCAAAAACCTTTTGGAGGAGTGAAGAAGGAGAAAAGGAAAAGAATTCCAGTGACCACAAGGAGAATGTCTGGAAGGAATGGTCAGTTTCCGGAGAGTGTGAAGGGGGGGTGGGTTAGGAATGATGACTGAACTCTAATCTGGAGAGTGCAAAAGGTCATTTTGTCCTAAGTGGGGGAGGAAGTCACTGATACAGAAATTCAGAAAACCAATTACTATCCTTGAAAAAATAGGATTAGTCCATCAGGGACATACGTCAACACTCTTAGGATAAAGGTTGTGGATACATACATAAATTTCTGGAACGGTTAAGGAGACTGAATGTAGAATAGAATATCATCTTCATAAGAGAAAGCATGTGCCAGAATTCAAGGACGAATTTTGTTTCAAATGGGGTAGAATTGTAACATCCTCATCATAGCCCATTTAAAATTTTGTGGAAACAAAACCTTTTTCCAATCCCCAACCCATTAAACCCATTAAGAATAGAATATGGAGAGGTATTTAAATGCTCAGTAAGGTTGCAGCCTCATTTGCCACCACAAACCCTAAACCTAGAAACATGTAGAGAGAGCTAGAGCAGCTATGAGAGAGAGAGAGAGAAAAGGAGGGAGAGAGATCGGCCGCTGAGAGAAGAAGAAGAAGAGGAAGAAGAGGAAAGGGAAGAAGAAAAATCTGACCACTTATAGGAGAAAGACGAGCCAGAGAAAACCAAGTCCTCTCCCTCTTAAACTTCATGGAGAGATGCACAAAAGCCATAGCCACAAGCGGATCCTAATTCGAAGCTCTGGTCAAAATTTTATGGTTGTTATACCACGGCGGATCTCCGTAGATCAGAATTCACCGCCTCCCCACTTCAAGAGCAGGTTCCCGGTGAACCATATGGAGTTAGAAGAAGATTTATCTATCAATAGAAAGCCTCAGATGTCTGCTTTCTATATCCACTGGCTGATACGGATTCTGATGTAGAATCCTTCCAGAATCAAGGGTTAAAACTGACGGCGGTTGTGACCTAGTTCTGGATACCCTAGTTCCAGAACCCTAATTCAGAAACCCGAGACGAGAAAGGTTCAGAAAAGGAAAATCCAGACATGGGGTTCAGAAGTGAAAGTCCCGACACATCAGATTCAGAAAACGAAAGTCATGAAATGGAAAGTCCAGAAAAGGAAAGCATGGCTAAGGTGAGAGCTATGATCCACAATTTCTCTTTCTATACTAAGGGCACTAGAACATGTATGCTTAGATCCAGACTAGGATTGAGTTATGCTAGGTTTTTAGAAACAGTGATATGGTAGTTAGGATAGAAGAGTAGTGAAAGTATCATGCAAAATCTGTTGTAGGCAATAAATGCATACCTTAACTGTTAGTAATTATTATAGAACTGTAGCGCCAAAGTGACGGGCGCTACATGTTGTGTGGTGGTCCGATTATGCTACCCAAGAGAAAAAAGATACCATATGATGCGGGTTGAGAAAGGATGGCAGAAGACCTGGCAAAGGGGCAGGCAGAGATGGCCCATTCAAGGAGCAAGGATAGTAGATTAGATCCCCCCTGCATGAATGAGGAGCGACCGCTGACAATCAGAACAAGGGGTGGGGGCTGGGGGGGGGGATCGTAGATTAGGTCCCCCCTGCATGAGTGAGGAGTGACCCCTGACATATAGGTTGTTAGATTGAATGATGTCTGTTTGCTAGTTACATGTAGGTTGCTTGATTTGTGTTTAAGATTACAGGTTGCAATGTATTAATTATGGTTAGAGAATCTGGTTATGGAAAGGATTTTTCTCACTAGGTAAACTATCAAACCGTTTACTCATGCTTCCTAATCTTTGGATACAAGTGATCCGAGCTGAGGAATCCTCCCGTCTGGTTTGGGGAAATCTCAGGGAACCGAGGATCAGGGTGTTACACTCTATATGTTTTTTTGAGCTTTCAAAATATCATCTTTTGGTGACTTGTTTCACAACATTTGTATTCCGTTCTCTTTTATTAATGAGAACATTTGTAGAAAATAAAACCCACCAAATTACTTAAAATCACTAATCCAATATGACCAATACCCTCTCAGATTTGTAACAATAATTATACAAAAAAAAATTTAATCATTTAAAATTTTTTAAATTTCAGTAAATCTCTTTAAAAATTTTAAAATTCCCAAATAAGTCAAAATCATTGATTTACTTGTCTTAAGAATTTAAGATTAAAATTAGCAAATAATGTCAATTTGTCGTGAATAATAATAGAGAAAAATGTCAAAAATGTATGAACTTGCATTTTGTGTACATTTTAATCTCCAACATATGAAATGTCATTTAAATGCCAAAGTTTTGTGTTAATTTTTTAACTAAATGGATAACTTGTGTTGACTGTGCCATATGAGGCACGACGTTAAATCAAGAGACGGAGCAGGTTTACAGGATTAAAACTTCTATTAGCAGTCTCTGTTTAATCAAAAATGATGTTGTTTCTCTCTTACTAAAAAAACTCAACTTTCAAATTGTGAACGATTTAAATCTTGAACTTTTCAAAATATTATTTAAATGCCTAACTTTTCGTTGACTTTATGATTAACTGGTTAATTTATGTTGACTATGTCATTTGAGGCATGCCGTTAAATTAGGAGACAAAGCATGTTTAATCGGCTATCGCCAATGCTTAACGCTTAAACAGGATAACTGATAAAAGAATATTAAAACTATTAAATATGTTTTTAATAACTGATTAGATGGATGTCGATCGAATCAGTTATCACTAACGCTTAAAAAACTCAATCTCTTGAAGGTTATTAGAGAATTACATGAAAATTTTCTTGAGATTTCAGGTGAGTAAAGGTGGCATTGACGTCGTTTGATTCTATTTCTCCGAAGACGAATTTCAATATGAGAAGATTTTTTTTACTTCTTAATTATGGTTGGATCTCGATGAAGCGACATCAAGTAGAAGAGAAGACAAACGATGAATCACTAGAACATTTATCGTTTTGATTAAACATAAGCTACTAACGGATAATTTAACTCCTAAACATGGTTTATCTCTCGATTTAATGTCGTGCCTGAAATGGTATAGTCAACATAAATGAACTATTTAATTAGGAAGTCAACGAAAACTTAGATATTTAAACAACATTTTGAAAAGTTGAGGATTTAAACGTTCACAATTTGAAAGTTGAAGTTTTTTTAGTAAGAGGAAAATAACATCGTTTTGATAAAATAAAAGTTGCTAACAGAAATTTTAACTCTGTAAACGTGTTCCATCTCTCGATTTAACATCGTATCTCATATATCACAATCAAAAAATTTATCTATTTAATTAAAAACTCAATATAAAATTTTGATATTTAAAAAATATTTTAATAAGTTAGAGAATGTTTTTTTATATATTTTCTCCCAATAATAATTTGTTGGATATCCTCTAATCAACTCAGATGCACGGGACAATATCTAATAGGATAATCGATAACTTTGACTTGACTATAAGTCAAAACGTCGTCGCTTCGACTAAATCCAATTCCACTTCCCAGTCCCACCCATAAGATTTTTTCATTGCTCCGAAACTCTCAACTCAGCCGCCTAGATCAAGAAACAATGCCACTATCACTTATTCAAGCCCCTTCAGTGTCCTTCTTCAGATCTCAATCAACGTTTCCTTCTCACTCAAGCCCATGTGGTTCACTTCTTAAAAAATCCTTCTTTCCTGTGTTTGAAGCTACTCCCAAGTTAACCCTCCAACGAATTTTTCATTACACAAACAAGACTTCAAAGAAACTCTCAAATGGGTCTACGCGAGCTTCTTTACTTGAGAGTCCTGTCTTATGGGCTGGTCGAATTTGTGTCTTTTACGCTCTCGTGAAAGCTGGTTTAGCTGGATCCAAGTCTAACCCCATCGTTTCTGGTTAGGGTTTTGTAGTAATGGTTTTGCTTCTATGTTGTTTTCTTGTTTTAATTTTGGCGTTATTATTGAATGATCTTTAGGGTTGGATAGTGGTGGTGTTGATGTTGAAGATGGTGGTGCGGATCTTGGTTTCTCAAAGTGGCTTCAGAACATTAAGGGCAAACCAGGTTTTGTTTCGAATAACATCGTTTTGCTATGATATAACAGTTGTTAAGATTTTGTCTCCAAGTTTAGAGCTTTGATTCAACTTCAGACAATGACAACCTGAAACAGAACTACATCGTTGTGCCTATGTTAGATCACTTATCTCGTCTGTTTATTAGGATTTGTGTCCAAGTTTAGAGACTGTCCAATTTCAAACTATGACAACCTGAAACAGAACTACATCGTTATGCTTATGTCAAAACACTTATGACTCATCTGTCTATTAGGAATTGTGTCCAAGTTTTGACCTTTGATCAAATTTCACACGATGACAACCTGAAACAGAACTACGTCGTTATGCTTATGTTAGATCAAGTTTATGACTCATCTGTCTATTAGGATTTTGTGTCCAAATCTAGAGATTTGATCGAATTTCACACAATGATAAGTATTCTTAAGAACCTGTGACAGAACGAAATCGTTATGCTTATGTTAGAACCTTATGACTCATATGTCTATTAGGATTTTGTGTACTGTACAATATAAGAGCTTTGATCCGATTTCACACAGTAACATATATTTTCAAGAACCGGGAAACAGAATGATGTCGTTGTGTCTATGTTAGAACACTTATACTCATCTGTTTATAGGACTTTGTGTCCAAGTCTAAAGCTTTGATCCATTATCACAAAATGACAGAACATCGTTATACTTATGTCAGAACACTTATGAAAAATATATTTATAGGATTTGTGTCCCAGTCTAGAGCTTTAATCCAATTTCACACAATGAAAAATATTTTCCAGAATCTGAAAATTAGCAACTGCTCACAATCTTTTTTTTTATATATATATGAAACAATCTTTGATACTTTTATATGTTCAGATAAGGATGCATCTGATAAAAGGAAGCTAGTGAGCAAATGGCACCCAACGACAAAAGGAACACTTAGACGGAACTACAGGGTACCTTCGCAAGCCGAGGGAAACCGTCTTCTCAAATCTATTGCGTCCCTTCTCTCAGATGATGACCATTTTAGAGATGCAACATCTCACAAGGTAAACAAAACATATCTACAGTAGTCTCACTTTGTTTCTCTTTACGATCGGGAAACAAACCAAATTGAGCACTACTGCAGGGTTGTCAAATACGGCGGGAGAGTGCGCATGGTCAAAGCGTATGTTGCAACAATGTGAGAGCTTTGTTTGATGAGTTACCGACACCACATTTGGTGGTTGAGATTACACCTTTTCCAGCTGGACCACTTACAGAGACTGATTACCTCAAGGCCGAGAAGCTTGAAAGAGTTCTTAGGTCAGGCCCCAACATCTGAACCTTCTGGCACTCAGAGAGTGTTCTACTATGTGTGGAGATCTAGAATCTGTACATACTCTACCATGTCTTATTACAATGTTTGACGCTTTGAAAGTGTAGTTTTTTGTCAGGCGGTATATTACTAACTATCGTTTAAAGGTACGGAGTTGTGGACTCGTATTCGTCGTTTGAAAATGTCAAAACTACACAAGGGCTTATTTTGAGCATTGTATAAGATGGGTTATGATATTCTCAGGCCACCAATGTAACTATGCACTCACAAAAACGAAAGCTACAGAATAGAATTGTATCAATCGATCACAAAAGTCTAGTGCAGCTAATTGCTATTGCATATACATTGAAAATAGGGAGAACTGATTTGTTACTTGTAACTAACGGGTTGCAGAAACAAAGTGAAGCCAAACAAAACAGTGTTGAATAGTAAAATTACATCAAATGTTCTTTTCTTTTTCACAATATCGAAAACAAGCTATTGAATTAAGCGTCACTAGGTGAGAAAGGGTCATATACTTGATGCACACCCGAGTTAAACATGTGGTGAATCTGTGGTTGGCCACTTGGAGGTCTTGGAGGGAAATGAGCAGAATGCTGGGGAAATTGAGCTCCAGGGAAGTTCCTAGGCATCATGTGAGGCAATGGAGGTCCAAAACTCTGCAAGTTGGAAGATCTTGCATTACCATGATATGGTGCAGGCAGATGGCTCAAGGGATGATCCATCTGCCTACCAAAGTGCTGTGATCGTGCAAAACTTTGCCCAAAATGTTGAGAGGCTGGGGTAGCGGATGGGGCTTGAAATGCCAGATAAGGGAGGGGAGCTAATTGAGAGTTGGATCTAGGAGCTATCTGTGTCGAGCCAACAACATTAGATTGTTGTTGTAGGAAACCGAAATCCCCGTGAAATGACCTCGGAGCTGTATTTGAGGGAGGATTTATGGAAGGATAAGTAGGAACATAACCAGCAGGCCTGCCAGCAATATGTGCTGACACCGACATGGGACGCAGAACACCATACTCTGCTACAAGTTTCTGACTGATACTCGAGGAAAGTTCACTACCTGGCTGATGAGCTACTGGATGTGGACTGAAGTTAGTAGCCAGAGGGCGTATTGATTGGGCCATGTTGCTTGAGAGTATGTCTGGAAGCGGCGTTGGTCTAAATTCACTACTAGATACAGGGAGGAAAGTAAATAAGGTCGATGGCCTCATAGTAGAACGTGGTCCTATTGGTTGTATCTGATTGCCAGAATATGGAAGCGCAGTCGAAAAACCCAGTTGAGCTAATGATCCTTGTGGGGCAACCCCAGAATAAGCCTTTGGTGTGTTGGAAAGGCTAAAAGAGAACGTATCTGGTGGTCGAGGGATTTGCAAACCAGAAGGTAATGATGTGTTATGAGGAATTGGAATTCGTTGAGAAAAATGAGGATTGAGGTTCATAGAATTGGTTGGCAGTTCTTGATCCTGGATACTATTATCAAGACCTGAAGCACAGGGGTTAAAAGGCGGATGAAATGGAGCTTGATTTGAAGCCAAAGGAAACGAGGAACCTTGATTTTGGAATTGGCTTTCTGGAGGTTGTACAGAGCTATCAGTTGGCTGTTCGAAGTTCAGGTCTGTAGCAGTCGCGTTGCTGTTGCCTGGAATAGTAGAAATATCTTCAGATCTGGAAGATTGAGGAGCAGCATCAGCTCCTGTATTTCCCTACATGGGAATGACGTAATATGAGAATCATTTGAAAAAGAAAGACCTTAATTAACAAATGCTATATCATACTTCTAACTCTTTTATACAAGATTTAGGAACTCACAGACACTGAAGAGATAAGTAGCTCAATTACAGCAATAGCTGCATCCACTTTTTCATAAGTGTCAGATGATATCTGAAAATATAACTCTTCCCACCAAGTCTGGATCTCATTTTTATCTGAAGGAGAGAGTTCAACCTGCACAAATGAAGAAAACTCTGACTTATAAACCCTTGCAATAAGGATACTGAGAATTTTCAAGGACAAACAAGGAGAGGCAGAGCAACAATAATGAGAGTCTATTATGGTTATCTCAGTGATAGTTTATTCAAATATTTACCTTCTCTCCTCCTGTTTTAGTACCAAAAATTTGTACTTTCGCTCCAGTCTCCTGTTCCCATAATAAAAGAACTTAGCTAGTATACAGAGTCAGACTGAATTGTAACCAATTTTTCGACTCAAGGCAGTAAAGGACTCTAGCTGCAAATTGAAGCAATGACGTTTGTAAATGACCTACTTTTTCAAGCCGTTTCTGAGTATCACCTTGGGAACTCAATATGAGACTTAGAAAACTGAAATCAGAATGCTCTTTGACCTGCAAAAGCACAGGTTCAGAAACTATCAGCTTCGAACTCGCTCGAGTTGTTATAAGACTAAAAAAAAGAATCCAAAAGATGTTGTACATGTCGAAACAGATTGATATATCAAACCCGCAAGTCATACAGAACATAATGGTGAGAATAAGTAAGACATTGAAAGGGTTTATACTAGTATTCAACACTTTGCTTGGATTTAAACAAAACTACTAAGATACTAAGATATACTGAAAAAATGTATGCCGAAAAAATATCTACCCTTTCTTTTATATGCAAAAACTTCTTAATGCTCTTTTAAGATACTGCAGGAGCTATCTCCAAAAAAAATCTACAAGACTATCTATCTTCTTTGAGGTGTTAAAGTAATACTTAACATGATAAAACAAATGCAAGATTCGATAAAGGCTTAAACCTCTTACGAAGTAAGAACTTACATTGATCGATAATCTAGCTTCTTTCAGCAATGGCTTATAATCAGGTGGAGCCTTGTATCTCGGATTCAACTCGAGTATCTCCCCTAGAAGTAAAGAAACTACATGTCACTCAAGGGAAAGCGAAAGTTAAAAAAATGGAATGAGGAAAATTTAACCAGAACATACCAATTACTTTGCGTTTTTCAAATTCCAAATGTTCTGCAATCTTAATCCATAAACACATATAGATAACAGATCAGCTTAAAAATAGCTAAAGAAGAAGAAATATAAAGAAGAAGAAATGCTGAAAAATCACTTACATCACTGTTGTTTTGGTAAGTCAATGATCTATTAGTCTCGGCTTCAAGAGTTCCTGATTCCAATTGTTGGGTAATTTGATCTAAACGTTTCTGCTCAAAAATTGATCACCAAACACGCACTATATCACTTAACATTGACATGGCATTGATTTTCCAATTTGAGTAATTCAAATGAAGACATCATCTGAAGTTTAGTACCAAATGGGCAAAGCTAACTTGTCATTATATATCCAATTAGCATCAGAATCAGAATCAAGTGGAAACTATTATATTTAACAACAATCAAACATACTCAACCATGTAAATAAACAGTATTTGCACATTAACATTTCAATTGCAAAATCTGCGAACTGACCATAAGATAAAACGAATCTATTATGGCTTGATTGGTAACATTGCATAATTGTGGAACACCATAAAAAATAATTAAGCAGTTGCGAAATAAAAAGAGCTACTACATACAAATTTATGCGTTTTGTTTAGTGTTATGCAACTTGTAGAAATGCAGTAGAAAACATCATTCTGCCATTATGCGGGTTGCTAATCAAAGCATATATTTGTCAATAATCAATATACTCAACCAAGTAAATTAAACAGTATACACACTAATAATTCAATTGCAAAACCTGTGATTTTTTTCCACAAGATTTGTGAATTAAACTAATAACACCTGACTTTGACAAGAATCTTAAATCAATGATTCAATAACACATGATTTTGTTTCAATTTCTAAATCAATCAAAAATCCATGAACCAATTATAATTACAAAACCTGTAAATCAACAGTATACACACTAACATTTCCACTGCAAAACCTGTGAATTTTTCAACAATCAGATTTACTCAATTTGTAAAATCTATGAAAATGCGATGAATAAGGTGCAATTTTATTATACCTGATAAGCTAAAACTCGACATTTCTTGACTGAAGCATCTTGTGTTAAATCAGGTCCCCAATTACTCTTTCTCTTCCCGAGCTTCGTATTCGTATCGGAACCTCCCAAGTTTTTCGCACGTTGAAATATCGGAATCAGTGATCCTGATAATTTGTTTTTAGGGATGATAAATCCAGACTTGGCACCGAACATTGAGATCTTCGTACCGCTAGTTGAAGTCATCTCTGAGTCTTGGTTGTGAAGTCGGAGCAATCGCTGATGAAAAATGAAATTTGCGGTTGAGATTTACGCGACGGTAGCCGGTGCTTTTGTTATTATTGTTATTTGGGAAAATCGGAAACCAAGGAGCTCTAAATTTTTTTTTTTTTTCCATCTACTTGTAAATTGTCACTTTCTTCTAATTTATCTCTAGTACTAGATTAATAACATTTTTATAATAAAAAAATATAATTTGCATAGATTGACACATATTTGAGTTCTTATTATTAGATTGACACATATTTAGGATCTTATTACTATATTGACTTCATTTTGAAAGAGGAGAGAAACTTGATAGATAAAATATATTTTTACCCTTATATTTTTTTTTGAAAAATCTAAGAAATATAACAAATATAATAAAATTTTGAAATTTGAAAAATTTGAAAATTAAAAACCCTAAAAACCTAAACTAACCGACACTTTCAGACTGAAAGAAAAAAAACTTTCGCTGCTTCACTTTCGCCGTCTTCATCTTCTTTGTTTCTTTCGCGTCGCCGCCTTAGTTTCTTCGCGTCACCGACAGGATTTGCTTCATCTTCCGCTGCTTCATCTTTCGCCGTCTTCATCTTCTTCGTTTCTTTTCGTCGCCGCCTTAGTTTCTTCGCGTCGCCGGCAGAAACTGCTTCATCTTCCGTTGCTTCATCTTCCGCCGTTTTCATCTTCTTCGCCGAGCATTCCGAAGAGAAAGGTATGTTTCTTTCAGATTTCATTTTTTCTGGCTGATTTTGTAAGCTTTATTGTAAGTTTCTTTCAGATTTTGTAGATATTCCGAATTCATAGAATCAGACACATTTTTTTAGATTCTCGCGAAGGTTTTCTCGAATTCATATGACTGCAGAGTTATTTAATTTTGGTCACCGCAGAGTAATTTTATGTAGCCGTAGAGTTATTTTATGTAGGTTGCCGCAGAGTTATTTTATGTAGCCACGAAGTTATTTTATGTAGGTTGCCGCAGAGTTATTTTATGTAGCTGCAGAGTTATGTTATGTAACCGCAGAGTTATTTTATGTAGCCGCAGAGTTATTTTATGTAGCCGCAGAGTTTTTATTTTACACAATTTGTTGTTGATATGATTGCAGATATGGCATCTTACCCTCCTAAGCATTACAACAAAGATGCGAGATGTCATCTTCAAGTCGATAGCATGAACCACAACTTTTTTTATTCTAAATTTTCGACCATGAAAAAGTATATTGGTTTTGATGTCTGGAATGAGTTAACGGAATCATGTCTTGGTGTTTTTGTGAAGCTAAAAAATATCGACATAATGGGGAAAAAGTTCATATGGTCATCCTATTATGTTCATTTCTTCCTCACACATCAGTTGGCTGTCAAGAACATTCACGAGTTTTGGTCGTTGATTAATGGTCAACCAATCAGATTTTCACTGCACGAGTTTAAAGATATCACAAGTCTTAATTGTGACCTATATCCATTAGATGATCCATCAAATGCTTGCGATTATAAGAGTTTTAGGAAGAGATGAAAGTTCCTTTAGGGGATGGACCGACTTGGGAGGAGTTACTGCGTGTTTTAAAATTTTGTCAGAGTTGGAGTAAGGAAAAAAGAATGATGCTAGGAAGGTTGAAATACATGGCATATATCATGGATCAAGGATACAGTTGAGTGATGCAAAAAGAGTGTTTGATGTAAAGAGCTTTGAAAAATATCCGTGGCGTAGAGTGGGATTTACTAATTTGGTAAATTCAATAAAAGTTCTTCAGTACAAAGCCGACAGTTACACATTACACGGCTGTGTTAATGTTCTGGCCATTTGGTTATTTGAGTATGTTCCTGCTTTACGAGAAATGTATGGGTTTAGGAGGAATTTGGATGATGTGCCACCACTACTTAATTGGCGAGGAAGTCGAAAGTGATTTAGATTTAAAGACTTAATAAGAGAGGAGAAAGCTAAACATGGAAAGGTATGAATTCATTATGCCACACTTTTTTATGATGAGAGATACTTGTTTAGTGATGATATTGATATGGTACTTGTTTGCTATGTAGGTTCGTGTGAGGCATATGCATCATGTTTCATGTATCAAGAGTCTGGGAGAGGTAGTTACTAACATTATATTTTATTTTCTTAGAGTCCATTGAGCCTGTTTTTATTGAGTCAAAATTTTTGTATGAAACTATGATTTTTCGAGGAAACCACCACATTTGCAGGAACCTAAGTAACCACACTGATTCGAACTTGATTGGCATCCAAGACTAATGGAAAAACCAAAGGCTGACCAGTTAACTTGAAACATCCATATTTCCAGCAGAAATCCACTAAAGCCTGAGCTAATTTCTGATTTTTCCTTTTAGCTCATCGATGTGACTGATGTTCATAGGTCTTGACTCCTTGTTCATACTTGACAAAAGACAAGCTGTGTAAAAAAAATGGTAAGAAAAATATAATATGAGAAAAGATGAGAGGACTTTCTTTTGAGTAAAGGGGTAGGAAAATTTTTGATGACCCCATTATTTTACTTTGAAAGAGATGATCACACGAAAGTTGGAAGTGAGGTTAGGAAATTTTTTCATGAAACTATTATTCTCTTACACCTTTGTTAATAAAAGAAAAGAAAATAATAAGTCTGGAGTAGAGAAAGAGTATTAAATGTTGTATGGTTGATTTGTCATGGTATTGTATGGGAATGAGTTTAGAAGATTCTTGGCATTGAGATTTAAAATGAGACCCAGCAATGAAGGGCTTATGGACTATGTTGCAAAATTTTGGGTTGAATCTGGAAAGCCACGAATGTCTACGGTGAAGTACATGGTGGTCTGGATCCTGTTAGGTAAGGATTTCTAGTGGCGTACTATTATGAATGTGAGTGTGGTGCTCTTATGACAAAATGAGTTTATGTGTTTTCAAACTTCTCTTTCTTGTTTAGTTTTCTGTTTGCTTGAGGGCAACAAAAAACTAAGTCTGAGGGAGTTAATATATTATGGTTTTTACCGGTTTTTCGCCATGATATACATAGTCTTTATCGAGTTTTTTTTGATGTTTTTTGAGTCTTTTAGAGTCTTTGCAGGTTCTTGCACGAGTTAGACCATTTTGGAGGATTTTGGAGTCAAATAGATCAAAGCAGATTTGATGTGGAATGATTGGAGAAGAATGGCCATGTTTTACCTCCGTGTCGACCGACGCACACTTGTGTCGATTGACACAAGTGCCAGATACGCAAAAGGATGGTCGTGTCGACCGACACCAAGGCTGGTATTGATCGACACAGATACCAGACACGTAAAAGATTTATAGAAGATTTTTTTTTTGCCTAAAAATTTCAATTTCTACAACCGCCTTGGCTTAAGTTTAGCTTTAAAAATAGGGTTTTGGCTGCTTGTTTAGGCCACGTTTTCTCTACGCTTTGATTTCATTCATAGACCCCACTGGAGCTCCAAAACCGAGCTAAGCTCAAAATTCAAATTTGATATTCAAACTCAAATATGCGCATATAGGAGAGAATTATGACTCAGTTAACTGACTCAGTCAGCATAACTCGGGTTAATTGGTCAACTTAACTTGTTGACCGAGTCCGAGTCAGCACTCAGTGTGTTTGAGCAAGTTTTGCCAACCGAGTCCTTACTTGGACCAAACGTTTTGCCTAACTCGGGTTCCTAAGTCAATTTTTGTGGACCGAATTCCATCTTTTATCTTTTCCAACACTTGATTCTTGACCTCCTTTGTATAAATCTAAAGGTTAAAACCTGACCAAGAAAATCACTAGAAAACACAGCAAAAACAACAAGAAGTTTAAAGAAAATGTATACAAGGATAGTTATGGGACTTCCTCCCAAGATAGCTTGTTTTAAGTCACTGGGCTTGATTTCCTTACTGATTCTATGGAGGTTGTAAGAGCGAAACTGAGGTGCTCTTGATTCTCTTTGCAGAATAATCATCCAATTCAACAAACTCTCACAACAGATCAGCACACTGATTCTCTATGGCCTTTACTTCTAGATAAAACTTCTCTTGATCTGGTAAGTAATAAATCTCCCTGGACCATTCTATAATTTTCTCAGCCTTGGTGACCACAGTGATGTTTACAAAAGGTGGAACTACTTTGAAGCTTAGTGATTTAGAAGAAGAACCATGAACTCTTCCTTGCAGCTCTTTCACTTGATTCTTTAACTCCATCACAATTCTTTCAGAGATCTTATAGCTTGATCCTGCCAATTAAACTTTTCCTTGAGGTCAATCCACTTATTTAACCCATCTTTGTTAGACTCGAGAAGCAAACCGAGTGCCTCAATCAAGTTAGAGTGAATCAGAGGTTTGGGGGCAGGACTCGGCTTATAGACCAAGTTCTCTGATTGAGTTTGCTCCAAACTTGTACCTTTTGCAACTTCAAAATCTATTTCTGACCCAGCCAATCTTTTACTGACCTTTGACTCAGCTTTACCATCTTGTACCAATGCTGCTTCTATAAGATTCTCTTCAGTAGGCTCTTTTGAGAACCATTCGGTGCTCTTAACCAGCTTTTCAAATGAAAAAATTTGTCCCTCCATGGTAGGCTTCTTCATGACATCATGGATGTGAAACTTTATTTTCAGAATGTTGCCTAGGTTGAGGAAAAAATTTCCTTCCTAAACATCAATAACAGCTCCAGCAGTAGCCAACAATGGTCTCCCATGTATCAGAGGATTATTTGGCTCTTCTTCCATCTCAAGCACCACAAAATCTGTAAGGACCTTTTTATTTCCTATCTTGACAGGTAGGTCCTTTAGTAAACCATGAGAAGATCTTGTTGATCTATATGCTAACACCAGAAAGATGTTGCAAGGCTTGAACTCATTGAATCCAAGATTCTGAGCTAAAGAGAGAGGCATGAGACTTACTGAGGCACAAAGATCACGCAACCAGTTTTAAAATTCCAAAACACTGATGGAGCATGGAAGTGTGACTGAACATGGGTCATCAAACTTATCCTTGTCAACTTCCCTTTGATTTACTGCACTGCATTCCTTGTTCTCACCTCCCATTGATAGTTCTAGTTTCTGAGCTTGAACTTCTCTTTTTCTCCTCAAGATTGCATCTTTCAACATCTTCTCATGGTGGGGCACTAGTGCAAAGAAATCTTCAGCTCAATGTCTGCTATCTATTTATCCAACTCAGCTCTGTATTTATCTAACAGTTCCTGCTTGAATCTTCCAAGAAATGGAAGGTTTGAAACATATGGAGGAGGAATGTAAGGTGCTTTCTTCTCCTCTAGGACAACTCAGTTTGCAGGCTCCGTGGGTACCACTCGGTGTGTAGATCAAGTGCACTCATCGAGTTGATCCTCTAGAGTCTTAGACTTAGCTTATATTCGGTTGAAAGTCTCTCCATCTTGAACCTTAGTATCCTCAGTGAGATGTGTATCCTTTTTTCTAGATGGTAAGACTTTGCCACTGCGGAGTGTGATAGTATTAACATGTGCGTAATCCTTTGGGTTCTGAATTGCTTTCCAAGGAAGTTGTCCTGGGGGTCTGAGTTGTTGAGGTGGATGCTCTTTTGTGTTCCAAGTACAGCAGCCTGGAATTCATGCTTCCCTCTTTGTGTTCAGAGCACTGTAATTCTAATCAATATGGTTCTTTAACCCGATCTTTTGATGTGTATATCCGAAGATCAACTGACTTATCGATAAGTTTTCTGCGGCTTATCGTGGCATCATTCAATCCACGTCATCTTCAACCTATCATCCATTCCTCTTGCAAGATTTCTCGTTTGTCGAGTCTAGTTTTAGATCTACTTTTTCTTGAATTCACAGTGTCGAGATTGGGTGTTATTGAATTGACTGATCATTTTCAAAAATAGAGATGTGAAATTGAGTTGAGAACTTGAGTTAAAATCAACAATGCTTCTGAAAATTCTTAGAAAGCATTGAAAGTAGAGAGGAAATATTTTTAGATATCTCAATTAAGTGAGTGAATAAGGAGGAGGAGCGTGTGAGTTGTATTTAAAGAGAGAAGAATGAGCAAAAAACCAAATACATAGGACCCCATTGGAGCTCCAAAACCGAACTAAGTTCAAAATTGAAATTTGATATTCAAACTTAAATATGCGCATATAAGAGAAAATTATAACTCGGTTGACTGACTGGGTCTGCATAACTCAAGTTGACTGGCCGAGTTAACTTGTTGACCGAGTCCGAGTCAGCACTCATTGTTTGATCAAAT
This sequence comes from Cardamine occulta, assembly GCA_028015245.1. Lineage (NCBI taxonomy): Eukaryota > Viridiplantae > Streptophyta > Magnoliopsida > Brassicales > Brassicaceae > Cardamine > Cardamine occulta. Next base: position 9,419,710 of record CM051381.1, read on the forward strand.
TATGCCAACCGAGTCCTTACTTGGACCAAACGTTTAGCCTAACTCGGGTTCATAAGTCAACTTTTGTGGACCTAACCATCTTTTCTCTCTTCCAACACTTGATTCTTGACCTCCTTTGTATAAACCTAAAGCTTAAAACCTGACCAACAAAATGACTAAAAAACACGGCAAAAACAACAAGAAATTTAAGGAAAATATATATAAGGATAGTCATGGGACTTTCTCCCAAGTGAGCTTATTTTACGTCATTGGGCTTGATTTCCTATGGAGGTTGTAAGAGAGGAACTGAGGTCCTCTTCATTCTCTTTGAGAATTATCATCAAATTCAGCATGCACTCTTGACAGATCAACAAAGTGATTCTCTATGGCCGCTTCTTCTAGATAAAACTTCTCTTGATCTGGTAGGTAATCAATCTCCCTTGACCATTCCATAATTTTCTCAGTCTTGGTGACCACATTGATGTTTTTAGAAGGTGTAACCACTTTAAATCTCAGTAGTTTAGATGAAGAACCATGAACTCCTCCTTGCAGCTCTTTCACTTGATTCTTTAACTCCACCACAATGTCATTCGGAGATCATATAGCTTGATCGTGCCAATTAGACTTTTCCTTGAGTTCATTCCACTTATCTGACCCATCTTTGTCAGAATCGAGAAGCAAACCGAGTGCCTCAATCAAGTTAGAGTGAATCAGAGGTTTGGGGGCTTGACTTGGCTTATAGACCGAGTTCTCTGATTGAGTTTGCTCCAAACTTGTACCTTCTGCAACTTCAAACTTTATTTTTGATCCAACCAATCCTTTACTGACCTTTGACTCAGCTTTACCATCTTATACCAATGCTGCTTCTGACAACCATTCGGTGCGCTTAACCAGCTTTTCAAATGAAAAAATTTATCACTCAATGGTAGGCTTCTTCATGACATCATGATATGAAACTTCATTTTCAGAATGTTGCCCAGGTTGAGGACAAAATTTCCTTCCTTAACATCAATAACAGCTGCAGCAGTAGCACAAAATGGTCTCCCATGTATCAGAGGATCATTTGGCTCTTCGTCCATCTCCAGCACCAAAAAATCTGTAAGGACCTTCATATTTCCTATCTTGACAAGTAGGTCCTCTTGCAAACCATGAAAAGATCTTGTTGATCTATCTCCTAACACTAGAGAATGTTGCAAGGCATGAACTCTTTGAATCCAAGCTTCTGAGCTAAAAGAGAGGTATGAGACTTACTGAAGCACCAAGATCACACAACCAGGTCTGAAATTCCAAAGCACTGATGGAGCATGGAAGTGTGAATGAACATGGGTCATGAAACTTATCTTTGTCAACTTCTCTTTGATTTACTGGACTGCATTCCTTGTTCTCACCTCCCATTGCTATTTCCAGTTTCTGAGCTTGAACTTCCCTTTTTGTCCTCAAGATTGCATCTTTCAACATCTTCTCATCGTGGGGCACTAGTGCAAAGACATCTTCAGCTCAATGTTTGCTATTTTTTTATCAAACTCAGCTCTGTATTTCTCTAAATGTTCCTGCTTGAATCTTCCAGGAAATGGAAGTTTTGGAACATATGGAGGAGGAATACAAGGTGCTTTTCTCCTCTGGGACAACTCAGGTTGCTGGCTCGGTGGGTACAATTCGGTGTGTAGATCATATGTCCATCTATGCCATGCCCTAGTTAGGTCCAACAAGGCCAAGTTCAAGACAACATCCTTTGGGTGCCATCTCTTCTTATCTTCTTCTTATTTTCTAATTCAAACTTTGTAGTTAATGTTGTGTGTCTTTCTGAGCTGTGGTTTTGCGAGGCTTGTCTTGAAAACCATCTCCTCTTTTCCTCATCTTCTTCTTTATATTCTGTCCGAGACTCTTTTGTTCATTAACCATCTTTTTAATCAAAATTATCTTTGAGATTTTCATCTCTTTTGTTGGAGTGATTCCGACTAGAACATTGGTGTGTTTATCCAATTGTTCGAACACGATCTTTGGTGCGTATATCCATTTACCACCCCCGATTCTGTGGTGTGTTTATCCATAGTTTCAACCCGATATTTTGGTGCGAAGATCAACCGACTTATCGATAAGTTTTTCCGCATGTTGTCGTGGCGTTATTCAATCCATTTCATCTTCAACCTATCATCCATTTCTCTTGCTAGATTTCTCGTTTATCAAGTCTAATTTGAGATCTTTATTGTCTTGACTTCACAGTGTCCAGATTGGGCGTGATTCCTCCCTGCAATCGCATCAAGTGGTATCAGAGCTACCATCAAGAAGTTAAGTCATTTTTTTCCGATATTGCTTCAATTTTCATAAAATATTGGCTTGTGGTAAAATTACGAAATCAACAGTTTTGGAACCTAAGGTGAATCTAGTATTTATTAAAATTGATTCTGGAATATGTGGAGTCGATTTGATAATTTTAAGTGTCCCCTCACCTTCAACAGTCACAAATAGAGTTCTTCACCAGTTGAAGATTCATTTTCGTGTCTTGCTTATTTGATCATGATTTCCTTCAAAAAAACTTCTTATTGGCTTTGTGTTGTGTGAAATTTCAGGTTAAGATGCCCGATCACCAAGAGGAATCAAGCAAAAATGCCTACAAACGTTTTATTTAAGCTTTTACGAAGAAACTCGAGACTATGATGAATGAAAAGATCAGTTCTCTCCGTGAAGAAATCATTTCGGTACTACTCCATGAAGATTCTAACCAATAAAGACCAAAACAAGTGAGGAATGGTGTGGAAAATGGAGAGCAAGTGATAACAATATTTTAGTATCTCAGGTTCAATTCCTCAAGGCTATCATGTCATTGCAGCATATAAGGTGTCAATCCAAATGAGTGTGTTGTTATGCAATCAGGATATTATCAAATGCACTTAATTCAAGCTAAATAGAGAGTTCTTCAATAACCTACCAGTTCTAAGTTGCAAAAGGAAATAGAAACTAAATAGATTGAGAAATTAAAGAATAGCAGAAGCAGAATAACAATCAATAAGAAGCAAGGCCCTAAGGATGGGGTTCATGGATCTCTGATTTCTCTTAATCTCTCCTAGATGCTTAATCAACTTCACAAAAGCTATCTCTAGATGTTGAATATCATAAAAAGGTGAACCACTCTCCTGACAGACACCAATAAACCTATGCCACTTCCTAATCTTAACACCTAATCAAGGAGACAGAGAGAATGTATCAATGAAACATAGTATAATCAAGCATTACGAAACAGTTCATCAATGTCGAAATACAACTAAAACTCTAGCATTAGTTGATTAGGTATGTCATCAAACACCTTTCAGGTGTGAAATGCCTGGGATCTACAGACACCTAATCCAGAAAGAATCTATTCAGTTACAGGCATAAACATCTAAGGAGATTAGAATTCCTACACGATCTACCCCATCCTCAAGAACCCTTGTTCACTACTCAAAAATTATCCTAAAATGCTCAAACCCAGAAAATGAAATAAACAGCATAATCAAATTCAGGATTATAAGATTAGAAGGACTGTGAAGAAATTAAATGCAAAAACCTTAAGGAAAAGAGTAGAGATCTAGATTATTAAATCAAAGAGTTTCAATGTGGGTATTGAGATAAAGCATAAGCTAAAGCAAAAAAATAATTAGGGTTTTCAAAGGAAGGAATTTTATACCTTTAACAAAAGAAATCCCTAAAATACAAAAAGACAAAAAAAAACAACATACCAAGGCCTTAACAAGAAGAAGAAACTGATGAATACATGCCTAGTCTTGAGGATTATCCATCACCAGCTGAAAACTCTAATCTGCGACCTAAAAGATCCGAGAGAGCTAGAGACCAAGATATAGACAATAATAAGCCGAGACAAGAAGGTAAGGACTTGAACCTCACCGCACCATCATTTGCTGGAAGAATGAACCCTGAAGCGTACCTCGATTGGGAGAAGAGGATGGAGAAAATTTTCGAGTATTATAAGCTGAGCAATCTAGGGGATTTTTATACTTGGCAATACAAGCTGAGCAACATATAAAGAGAAAGACTGCTTAAATGACTCGAAGTAAGTCTACTTGGATTCCCAAACACTAGAGAAACCTAGGCAAATGAAATTCTATAGAAATCGAGTCTAAGTTCAAGAAAAATGTTCTAGGAACCTCAAAACCAACCAGACCTGAGCAAGGTAAATTTCATAGTCAAAATCAATGATTGATATTATTTTAACTGTCAGGGAAATGGCCATTATGCAAGAGAGTGTCCAAATCAGCGAGTTATGGTACTTACAGATAATGGAAAGTATAAGTCTCAAGATGAAGCTGATTAACTACAATTGGAGTCTGAAGAGGATATGGTTGATTATCCGTATGTTAGACAGCTGCTATTGGTATGGCGAGTTTTCAATTCTTTCTTTGACCCCAAGACCGTACAAAGAGAAAACATTTTCCACTCTCGGTGCACTATAGACTCCAATGTATGTAGTTTTATCATTGATGGAGGTTCTTGTACTAAAGTTGCAAGTTATTGTTTGGTGGAAAAGCCAGGTCTCAAGAGGAAAAATCATTAGAGACACTATTGTCACAAGTGGCTTAATGATGAAACTGAGCTCAAGATATCCGAACAAGTTACTGTAGCATTCAACATTGGAAAGTATGTAGATTAAGTCATATGCGATATAGTCCAAATGCAAGCATGACATCTACTCTTAGGAAGGCTGTAGAAATTTGACAAGAATACAATCCATAGTTGACGCACCAATTACTATAGTTTCAGCCACAACAAGCACAGTCTAGCACAACTTACCCCACAAGATGTCCATGAAATGCAAAAGGAGATGGAAAAAAGAGTTAAGATAAGTAAGACTAACTTGTATGTTTCACCTCATAATGCTTTAAAATTTCTTAAATCAAAAGAGCAGGTGCTACTGATAATCTTCAAGGAAATGTTATTTTCAGGTCAAGAAGATAAGGACACACCAAATGAGATACTTAGGCCTTTCGAGAAGTTTCAAGAAGTCTTTCCGGATGATATACAACTAGGATTACTACCACTTAGGGACATTGATCATTAGATATATTTAGTTAACAGAGTACCAATACCAAATAGTCCAGCCTATAGTGTGAACCCGGAAGAAGTGAAAGAATTATATTTGAAAGTTCAAGACCTTATGTTGAAGGGATATATTAGAGAGAGCCTAAGTCCTTGTGTCACCACAGTTTTATTAGTACCCAAGAAATATGGAACATGGAGGATGTGTGTGGACGGTCTTGCTATAAACCATTGTGATCAAGAAAAATAGCACTTTCACATTGGGGCAAGCTCAAGAGGATGCTTTCAGCAAACTCAAAAACAGGTTTACAAATGCATCGGTTGTGGTACTCCCTAACTTTGATCAAATATTTGAGATTGAGTTTGATGTCTAAGTGTAACACCCCCGACCACCACCGTCCGTGACCACCCGCACCCTCTCTTGTCCCGTGGGTGCCACCCTTATCTGACGATCGATTCATTATTCCAGGAGGCTCGGTGATGAGGACATCAATACAAGTCTGCACAAGTTTGCTGAAATCTAGACAAGTCTGGTAAAAACCGGCATCTACCAAGGACAAGGTCAGGAACCAAACATTTGAGAGAAAATTTCAACATATCTGTAGAAAGTCTCATCACACACATAGAGAATGAAGAACTCCAAGAAGACAAGATCAACAAGGAAGTACTAGAAGACGCTCAAGAGAAATTCAAGACGCCAACAAATCTGTTTTTGCCGGTCTTTCAAGGAATTAAGGAAGTTGCGATGTTCACCATTTCAAGAGAGGATCAAGCAGCTTAAATCATCCATGGAGAACACATTATCTAAGGTATGTTTTCAATTTGAATAAATAACGGCTCTTTTCTTGTTTTGCAGGAATATTACCGTTGGGTTTTATTTAAGTCTTTTATTTTTAAGTTCTTTTCAAGTCTATTGTTTTTGCAAGTCTAGTCCTTTGATTGTAATAATTTTCAACCCTAGAAGGACACCTGCTGCTGGACTATTTATAAAGTGCCTTCTCAGCTTGTAAGACTCAGTTTTTGATGAAATAAAAATCTAGTTTTTCGTCTAATGAAGAATCCAACCATCTCAGCCTTCTTGTGTGTGATTCCTTGAAGCTTGAGTGTTCTAGACTTTCACAGATCTTCCATCATCTGTGTGGCGTCTCTCGATCCCCACTGTTACAAATCTATTTATAAATCATCCACTAGATTCTTCAAAGAGTGACCTCAGTCGAGTTGAAGAGTCTCAATCAAATCTACTCTATTTCATCACCATTCACTTGGATCTGTTAAGAATGACCTCAGTCCAGTAACAGCTCCACCATCGTTCATCCACTTCTAAATCTATCATCACGTTTATGTGCCTGCATCATATGGTATCAGAGCCGAGAGGTTCATTTGCAGATCTGTTGTTGGTTGTTGTCTTTTTGACTTCTCCTTCTTTTGATCTGTTTGATTTTCATTTGGTTCTATTTTTTTCTTTCAACTTCCTTTGCACTTGATATATTTGTTTGTGTGTGCCAAAAGATAATCATCATGGGAGAACAAGGAAACGTGGATATGGCTCATCTACTCACTAATATTCAAACACAACTCCAGACCCTTAGAGAGCGCATGAATCGAATCGAACAGCTGCCTGCACCAAGAGCCCCAGTTCACAGAGTAAATAATCCTAGAGCAAATCAAGAAGAATATGATATATTTACCTCTAAAGATGAGCAACAAGAACTCCATCAAAACCCGAGACCTAGGAGACAATACCACCGAGAAAGAGGCAAAGATCAAGGTAACATGAGAGATATCAAAATCAATGCTCCAACTTTTGCTGGAAGTTGGAAATGCAAAAGCATATATTGATTGGGAAAGGTGTATAGAGTATATCTTTGACGACTACAATTACTCAGCTCAAAGAAAGGTATCTCTAGCTGCTGCTCAACTAATAGATAATGCTCTAGCTTGGTGGGACAGAGTTATGTCAGAAAGAAGAAGACCTAGACCTATGGCTATAACAACCTGGGAGGATATGAGGTTTCAGTTACAAAAAAGATATATCCCCACTACTAGCATAGAGAGCTACAAAGGAAATTTTGTAAACTTACTCAAGGGAATAAATCTGTGGAGGAATACTTTGAAGAGTTCGAATCTCTCAAGAACAGATTCGAGGTTGAAGAATCTGAAGAAAATTTGATGGCACAATTTATAGATGGACTTCACGATCAGATTGCTAGAAAGGTAGAAAGGTAGAATTATCATTATCTTGATGAATTATTGCATTTAGTGGTTCAGGCTGAACATCACATCAAGAGAAAGACTACCTCCACCAACCGCATAAAGACCCCATGGTCACCACAACCTCAAAAGCTATATACAAGGGAAAGTCTGTTGAAGTAGACAAAGATTCAAGAAAATACCACCTGAAACATCAAAAGGAACCAGACCTGAGCAAGGAAAGTCCACTAACCAACGAGCTCGTAACATTACTTGTTTTAAATGTCAGGGAAAAGGGCATTACGCAAGGGACTGTCCAAATCAGCGAGTAATGATCCTTAAGTGTAATAGAGAGTATGAATCACAAGATGAGGAAGAGGAAGACAAATTTGAATCTGAAGATGATGTTACAATTATCCGGACAATTATCCGGAGACAGGAGAGCTTCTAGTCATAAGAAGAGCCCTTACAACACTTTATGAACCTAAAATAGTTCAACGAGAAAATATCATCCACTCTCGATGTTCAATAAACTCTAAGGTATGTAGTTTGATCATTGATGGTGGTTCATTTACTAATGTGGCTAGCAAGTATTTGGGTGACAAACTAGGTCTCCAAAAGATAAAGTACCCCACGCCATACCGACTTAGGTGGCTCAATTATAAGACTGAGCTAAGGATCTCCGAGCAAGTAACTGTACCCTTCACCATAGGCAAGTACATGGATCAAGTTGTGTGTGATGTTGTTCCAATGCAAGCAGATCACCTAACCCTAGGAGAACCTTGGAAATTTGAAAAAGAGGCTTTACACAACGCAAGAACTAATGACTACACCTTGTTTGCTGAGCAGGATTAATGCTTGAAGTCTGTTGCTGGCTTGTTCATTGTCTTGTTTTGGTCTAATTTTCTGTTTCTCTTTTGTTTCTTAATGCGCATGATTAATACTTGAAATCCTACTTTTGATTAGCACGAATTGTTAGCATAGGTTATGGACTTGAAATACTTGATGTGCTTGAGTGATTCTAAAGTTATGGCCTTTTAAATGAATCGACAGTTTATGGAATTTGTTTTCTGGTTTGAATTTGTCTTCTTTGTTTCTGTAATTTGTCTTAGAGATTTATTCTGAATCTATTTCTTGGTTTGTCAATCATTCTGTTTTTGTTTTTGTTTAAGTGTATAGAAAAAGATGAGAAGAGAAACTATTTGGGCCTTGGATCACTTGTGGAGACAACTCTTCTTCGTCAATTCTAGAACTTCGTGGGTTTGCACAATTTATGGCTAACCAACCACCAGCTACCGCAGAAGCCACCAAATCAGTCACCGCAACAGCCAACGCACCAGCTAATGCACAAGCCAAAGGACCTGGCACTTCACCATCCTCTCCATTATCTTAGAACCACACCTCTCCCTTATCAAACTACTACTTTGTTTTGTTTTTTTTGCTTTTGTTGGATTGATTGGTTATGTTATGCTAGACTACAATGATCTTTGCTCTTTTGGTTAAAGAATGTTTTTGGCTATGATATAAATCAAATTCGGCTATTTTAGCACTTAAGCTTTTTTGTTTTCAATTTAATTCAGGATGGTTGCAAATACGTTGTTATATTGTTACCGATTTGCGACCACATACATCAATGAAAACAACAAATATGTGGCATATTGGTTTTAAATCAGTCGTAATATTTATAGACTACTTTGGGACGCTGTGATTTAGTGACTGATTTGAGATCAATTTAAGATTTTCATAGATTACTAATATCGTCAGACTGTAGTCTCGATTATACGACTATGAAACTGCATCACAAATTATCACTACGTTTTTAGTCACTATATAGTCTTAAAGTATGACTCTTTGTATTAGTCGTAAAGCAATCGCTTATATACGACGGTTTATTATCGTCATAAAGTAGTCACAAATTAGCGACTGTGTTGCGACCAGTTTTATTTGCGACTACATATTCGCGACCAATTAAAACCGTCCCGAATTAGTCTCAAATAGAGACTTTGTAACTATTTTGTGACGATTTCGTTGGTCGCAAAATGCAGGTTTTCTTGTAGTGATAAGGCTTGCCCAAAGGACAATTTTCCGTTATCCTATATTGATCGATTGGTGGAATTAACTGCCCATCGCAGCTACTGATTTTTATGGATGCTTTCTCCGGCTATAACCAAAATAAGATGAATCCGGACTATCAGGAGAAGAGTTCGTTCATCACGGATAGAGGTATATATTGTTATAGAGTAATGCCTTTTGGATTAAAAAAGGCAGAAGCAACTTACCACCGCCTCGTCAACAAAATGTTTACATAACATCTTGGAAAAACTATGGAGATGTACATTGACGATATGCTGGTAAAGTCACTCAAAGAAGCCGAACATATACAGCATCTCAAACAGTTTTCAAATTTCTGAATGAGGTTTGTATGAAGCTAAATCCTGCAAAATGTACTTTCGGAGTGCTGTCCGGCGAGTTCCTTGGATACATAATAATAAAGCAAGGATTTGAGGTGAATCCCAATCAAATTATTGAATTTTTAATGATGCCTTCTCCTTACAGTTACAAGGAAGTGCAACGTTTAACTAGACGAATCGCAGCATTAAACAGATTTATATCCAGTTCAACGGATAAGTATCTTCCTTTCTACTAATTGTTGAAAGGGAACAAACAGTTCGAGTGGAATGACAACTCTGAGGAGGCTTTCAAAAAACTCAAGACTTATCTAATGAAAAGAGGGTGCATTTATCTATTTCCACTTCTGGGCATGCCGTAAGCGGAGTCTTCATATGAGAAGACCGGGAGAAGAAAAGGCCAATTTACTACATCACCAAAAGTCTACCTGGTCCAGGAACTTGTTATACAATGACGGAGAAGTCGGCGGTCATCATAGTAGTATCAGCTGGAAAACTACGATCTTATTTTCAGTCCCATCCAAGAGAAGTGCACACTTCATAGGTATTACCATTTTGTATGGACTAAGCCAGTCTGGACGTTGGGCCAAATTGGAATTCTAACATAGTGAGAATGCAAGAACAAAAGCCAAACCAATGCCAAGACTCAGGTTTTGATGGATTTCTTGATGGTACTCCCCACCAACAAACTAGCAAAGATGGAAGAGAACAAGATGTGGAAACTCCATGTGGATGGATCGCCTTCCAAGCAGGCATTTGGTTCGAGTCTTTGACATTGGAAATTGTAGGATAATCGTTCCGATTGTTGTTCTGAAACTTCAAATAATGAGAGTACGAGGCATTATTCGCTAGTCTTAATTTTCCTCGCAAATGGAATCGAAGCATGAGAAGTTATTGCGTATTATGATTCACAGCTTGTTATCAATCAATTTAACGGTGATTACGAAGCGAAGGATTCGCAGATAGAGGCATATCATGCAATCGTTAAGGACTTAGCTTAAAACCTCATAAGGATCCCGCATGGAGCATCTACTTCCAATCCAGACCTAAGAAAATAATTCTGATAGAATACATCTTAACCAGAAGAATAACTATCGACAATGAGGCAATGGCAATCACAAGGTTTCAATATCGCTCACGAAATAAACAAAAACCTCAAGTAAAAGGTGGAATGTAAGTGTTGAGCTCGCTCTTCACAAAATTAGATTCTATCTGATGGCAAATATATTCAATCTCCTGCAGAAGAGCACAGCTTTCCAACATACATACTCTTTCGGGCATTTCTATAAGCTGAGTTCAAATCTCGCACCAAAATTCTATGATCGAACTGACGAGTTTGGGTCAAAAAAATGGAATCAGTTATGTTGGGCATTTCATAAGCTGATCCCCATCCTCGTATTTTATCAAGGATAACTGGATAGAGTTTTCCTTTAAGAATGGTAAGGGTCTGATCAACCCATTTTCCCTTGAAAACAACTCAACATAGAGTTTCGAACAAGTCATACTTTGCAAACCCGGCACATTTGTAAAAAAAGCATACCAACAGCAATAAAGGCTAAGGAACGTTCCATAAACAAAAATAACTGCGAGTTCAAAATCCTTCTTGGGCAAAGAAAGAAACAGAGCATTAACTCAGAGTAAAAGGCCCCCTTGGGCAATAAAAGCATAAGTCAAGTTCATAAAATACCCCCTCGGGTAAAAAACAATCGCTACAAATTCTCAGGACTAATGCCAAAACTCGGAAGAAACGTATTCGTTTTTATATTTTTCAACCAGTTTTATGGCCGAACAACACCCTGGAGAACTAGTGGAGAGAGTACATTCCCTTTGGTATACAGGATGAAATATGTGGGGACCCCAAATTAAATATACCAAGACTTTGCCAAACCAAGCCCCTTGTTGGCGAGGCATGCAATTCAAGAATGACGGCAATGCAATGGACACCCGAGGGAAATTAAAACAAAAAGATTTATTCAAGGATAATACCTTCTCTTTGAACTTCGCTATGACTTCATGGTCACGGGGAGATACTCGCTTGGTTAGTCTTCAAGGAATCGTCAATGAAGTCCCCCCAACCGAGAGGACGTGTTTTAGATCACACCTCGAAATTGAGAGCGGCAGTAAAGTCTTCATGAAAGCAGATGACTATAGCATTAACAAGTGAAGCTGTTGAAACAGTTTTGGCACAACGAGAGCTCAATGCCATTGAGATCGAGTTTAGAGTGGTGAAGAATAAAGACTTTAACCGACGCCATATATAGTCAAAGATGACACATCTACCTGATCCACCTTGCAAAAAATCCGAGTTAAACTCACGACGCATCCACTGAACCCACATCAAAATCACTTAACTAAAGCTCAACTCACGGTTCACTCATTGGGTTTACTTCGCAGTCTGATATAAGCATCAACACCAACATTGATTTGAAGTTGACCAAGACAAGAAGCAGTATGAACAGCGGTACAATCCCAGGAGGCAAGCCGAGGAGACCATTGACCCTTGTTTAGTCCTGAAAAAGTCCAAGTCATATGGTTTGACGCAGCGACTACTTGGAATATATTCGTATCTCAACTACAGAATGCTTCGAAGTGGAACCAGCCCAACACGACTTCAAACAAAGGAGTTATTCAATATGCAAACGAATATTCTTTTTGGAAACGAAGAGATCCCCAACATCCCCGAGTAGAATCTAAGTGCGTACACTGTAGGATTCCTTCCAGACCATAAGAAATTAAGCTGCAAAACAAATTATTCTGCAGTCTCAACTCACCAGAGACTCATGGAGAATCGGACTTAAGTTTGGCATTCAGGAAAGTCTCTCACAATATCAGAGGATCCTAAGGATACATCAAGCTTCATTCCCAGCCAATGGATCAGACCAGGAATTTGAGGAGCTTTAACATGGACCAGAGGCTTCTTTCATGCGGCTACACAAAGAAGATTTCGAGATTATTTATGACTGTTTTCAACTTGATCTGAGTTCTGCTCACGACATATCCACTAGGTTTCAGCTTGCAACTACTTAGTTCGAATTCGCCTATGATACCGTAACAAGAATTTTAGTTCTCTGAGAAAATCAACTTACTCAAAGAAGTGGGGGGCTTCTGTTGTTACCGGATCATCAACACCAGATCTATCTAGAGCATTGGAGGCCCATCAATTCACAAAGCCCAAAAAGATCCATATTGCACAAAGGTGGTGGTCAAATCTTGACATTAATTGGTGATTCAATTCATGAATTAATGAGTATGATCAAAAGAATAAACTTGTCATTCAAGTTTATGAATTAATTTTCATGGGAGTTATGGTGTAAGTTAGTTCTATAATTAATGGCCAAATACTGACACCTTGAGAAAAACTAAGAGACCCACCACGAGGACATTAAGAACAGCAAACCTGTCTTTAGCTCCAGAGCGCGAGGTGGACGATGATGGATCACCGAGCTCGCGGACAAGTCCAACGTAGCAAAACCTGACAAAGACCCAATCAGCTCATTCGATGGTGGTAGTCGACGACAAAGATGAAGAGGAAGACGAATCTATTCCCTCCATAGCGCGCAAAAGGAAGGCTTCGATGGCCAACTTAAGTCCTTGAGAGGATAAACCGAAGTCCCGAGGGAGTGACAAAGGAAAAGACTCTTCGTCGAGGCCTCCTCCTGCTCCCCGTACTGCCTCTACTCACAAGGATTATGGAAGTGGTTTGGCGGATCAGAGTAAGTTTGGTTCGCCTCCCCCGGGTACTTTTTAGTAATTTTTTATTCGTGCTTTTGTTTTTATTTTCAGTGCTACCTGATTCTTCGTCTGTATATTCTTCGGAGAAAGTCGTGAACACCTTTAGACAGTTCATATCTAGGTGTGGCAAAAAGCTACATTATTTTGATCATTAGAGTCCGGTTTGCTGTGAAAAGTATGATCGCTAGGTTAACTAGATGGCTCAGGTGTCTGTTTAAAAAAAAATCTTCCTACTCCTCTGTATCTCCGCATACTTATTTCTCTTTTTATCGTTCTTCCTAGCTTGTTGCCGGCCATAATGACGTGGTTAACTTCTACGAGTCAACTCTTGCCAAAGCAGTCCCCAAGGAAAATCTTGAGAAAGCGAAGAAGATGATCTCCGGCCTTGAATCAAAGAATGAAAGACTGAAGAGGGCTTCTGAAAAAGAGGCGGCAAGGCTTGAACGTGCGGTGAGGTTAGAGAGGGAAAGTAACATGGCGCGGTTGACGATCAAGACACAAGAGGAAAAACTTTCGTCTCTCTCCTTTGAAAAAGTGCTTTGAATGCCACAACCTCATCTCTCAGGCAAGAAGTAGCTTCCGCCAAGGGGAAGTACAAAGAGCCATCCTTGAAATATAGTGCTTTTTCAATGTTCTGGGATCACTTTGGATTTTGTGGACTCTCCTCCTCTTTTTGAACTCAACTCCAAGCCCCTTAAAAATGTCAAGCAGTCAGGCGCTAGTTTGAATCGAATTTTTTTATTATTACTGATCATCACTAGGCTAGGTTTAAGCATCGGGTTTTATGGTAATGTATTCTTTTACTCAGGATACAGCTGCCTCCTCTCTTGTCGATTCGGGAGTTATTTCATCGGGAGTTTGGCTGGACTGAACCCAGATCGTTGACGCTATAGAATCTATGGCAGGAGATTCCTTGGGAGGCTTAGATGTCTTTTCGACTCCTAGGTACTTAATGAGAAATCCATCCATGACATAAATTGTCCCTCGAATACCTAAAAATTTTCCAAATATTCAAGACGAAGCCAATCCAGCACACTTTGAACTTATTTATTACTTGCATTAAGAACTCTCAACTGAATCCCATCCCTATAAATGTTGAGGTTTGGATCGATTAGTTTTGTATTTACTTTTCTTATAGAAATCTTTCATCTTGTTCATAAATACTTTCCTTCATCCTCTTCAGAGAAAACCCTTCATCTCCTCTCATGCCATCTTCAAGTCGTTTCCCGAGACCTAGATCATCCCCTGATTTTCCCTCGAGTCCTCTACCTCTTTATGGAGATGGATTTGAACGGCATGGTGTGCTCGTTCCTGATTTCATCAACACCATTCAGGGAAAGGAAAAAGAAGAGGCCTTGGACTTTGTCCACATTGTGTTTTAGACTATTAAGTAGGGTTTTAGGTTTAGATTAGGGAGAGTTCACTTTTGCAAAAGATTATTGGAGAGATTGAGAGCTTTGCACTGATATTACTCTGTACACTTGAGAGAAGATTTAGAACCCCTGTTTCTATTTCTCTTTATTGTTTTATATGATATCTATTGAATTCATGTTTTTAATTTCAATGAATATGTCTGAGTAGATCTCTTGTTAGGTTCACGGTTCTCACTAAGGTTTTCATAGAATTGTGGATTGATTGATTGGTTAGGATTCATAACTTGATTGTTCTTCACTTAGGTATTTCTTAAAGCTAGTTATGGCCTGATCACCTAGAATTTAGATCTTAGGTTGTTAAATTGACACGACGGTGTGGTTTAAAATATGATAGAACCTTGGTGAGAAAATAGATAATTGCAAAGGAATTTGAATTAGATAATTTGTGAACAAATCAAACTTCAACTTAATGCTTGTTTAGAATCTTAAGTCTCGCAAAGAAATTTGGTTTCTTAGGTTTTGGGCATAGATACTTCTCGCAACCAAAGTTTTGGTTCAAGATGATGCTGGTGTTCTTAGGGACCAAGAGGGTCATGTGTGCAACAATCTGGGGCAGAGGCTTGATGAGAATGGAAACCCCATAGCGCCAGTAGCTGTTACAGGTGCAGAGAATGCCCAAGAGAACGTGTCTGTGCAAACGCAGGCTGGAAGAGGATGGACACTTGGAGATTATAATAGGCTTGATGAGTTTTATGCAAATAGGTCTGGGATTCGACTTCCTACTTTCCAGAGAGCTGATTTTGAGCTAAACCCGTCCTACTACACCTAGTTTGGGCAACATATTTTCCATGGTCTCTCTCATGAGCACCATATAGACCACATTGAGGGGTTCTAGGATCAGGTGACTTGCATAAAGCACAACGGTGTCAGCTACGATTACCTCTTTTGTAAGCTTTTCCAACACTCTCTTAGTGGTGAAGCGGCTTATTGGTTGAAGCAGTAACCAACGGGATCTCTAACTAATTGGGAGGATACCAAGAGACCATTCCAGCGATACTTTTATGATGATGCGAGGTCAGAGGACTTGAGGAATAACATCTATCAGTTTATGCAGAGACCGATTGAGGCATTCAAGGCTGGTTAAGTGCAATTCAGAGTTTATCAGAGAGATTTTCCGCATCATTTTTCAGTCAGGTTCAGCTGTTGGGTATTTTCCTCGAAGTGTGGACTGGAGATATCAGGTGGCTCTAGATGCCGCTAGTAATGGGATTTTCAACACAAGTTCTCGAGGAAAAGCTTAGTGCTGATTGAAAACTTCGCGTCTAGTAAAAGCACCAAGAATGCAGACTTTGAGAGACAGAAGCAAGCTAGGAACATCGATGGAAAACATATTGCTAAGGTGGAGACTAAGTTAAACTCAGTTGATAACATTTTGGTGAAAAAAAGACAGTTCAGTTTGCTGCAGAATGAAACTTTTGAACCGGAAGAAGAAGGATGTGATGAAGAGGATGTAAACTATATTGGTGGGACTGGTTTTCAGGGTCAAAGATATGGTAATCAACAAGGCAGAGGTGGTTACAATGGGAACGGTCAGAGGACTACCTTCACAGGTAATCAAAACTCTTTTGGATATGTCTCAAAGCCGCAATATACGAAGCGTTTTCAGAGCAACAAGCGTTTCAGCATCAACTATGGATCCTCATCTTACCAGACACCTCCACCAACCAAGTAGAGCGAGATGAAATTTATGCGTGAGCAGATATTAAAGGGTCAGCAGAGGATCACTGTTAATGGGAAGATAGATGCTCTATACACTGACTTGAATGGGAAGTTTGAAGCTTTGAACACTCATGTCAGGCAGTTGGATACTTAGGTTGCGCACACTGCTGGGTCTATGAAACGAAAGGATGGAGTTCTTCCTAGAAGAACAGAAACTAACCCGAAGTATCACTGCAATGCCATCACATTGAGAACTGGTAAGAAGCTTAATACTGTGCTTAAAGGTTGTTTGACTGTTGATAAATTCGTGGAGAAATTGAAGAAGATATTGCAGAAGAGGTACCAGTGTCGATCAACACACCCCCTAGTTCAATAGACACCAGTAGAAGGATATGGTCACTCCAACTTATGAAGCATCAGTGTCGATCGACACCACACCTGGCATCGATCGATACTAGCACTCAAACGCCAAGTATACGATTCAAGCATGTAGTGTCGATCGACACCACCTTAGTGTAAGTCAACACAAGAGCCCATCAGAGGAACCAAGTTCTATGAAGCCGTCTATTTCATAGGAATGAGTTTACAAGACTAAGGTTCCTTTCTCGAGGAATCCTACAAAGTCTAAACATGAGCTGTATGAAGCGAAGTGTAAGGGTATGATGGAGAAGCTCACCATTGAGATTCCATTGATTAATGCTATCAAGACTACTCATGTGGTTAAGAGATATCTGAAGAAGATTCTTACGCAGAGTATAAGAGAAGAGGAAGGTGTTATGAGGATCTCTGAAGTCTATAGTGCTGTCATTCAGAACAGATTTCCAGAGAGCTAAAGGATCCAAGAAGCTTTGGTTTGGATTGTTCTATCTTCAAGAATAGGTTCAAAGGTTTGCTGTTTGATCTGGGTTCGAGTGTGAGTTTGATACCTTACTCAGTTGTTGTAGGCCTAAGTATGACTGATTTCATGCCTTTAAAGATTTCTTTGATTCTAGCTGATAGAAGCATCAGGGTTCCACAAGGTCTTTTGGAAGATGTGCCTGTGCGCATAGGTTTTTGCACGATTCCAACCTACTTCGTGGTGCTGCGATATACCAATGAGCCTAAGGATCCCCTTATGCTAGGCCGACCTTTCTTGGCTACAATAGGTGCACTCGTTGATGTGAGGAATTGTAAGATAGCTCTGAATGTGGGTGATCTAGTTATGAACTTTCATATTGAATCAAGATCTAGCGGATAAGTAACATAACTATTTTGTCGAAAATCAATTGAATCAAGATTTCATCAAAAATTCCGTCCGTTTTTTGGTAAATTTTTTGTAGTCAATTTTATTTTGTTATTTGTAAAATTTAAATGGTAATAAAACGATTATATCAAGGTACATATTTTCAAAGAATTTTAGACGGTGACTAAAAATTGTCCGACGCATTATCGACAAAACTATTTTGTCAAAAATCCGTCAAATTAAGATCTCATCAGAAATTCTGCTAGTTTTTCGGTAACTTTTTGAAGTGAATTTTATGTCAAAATTTTCAAAATTCAAATGGCAATCAAAAACGATTATATCAACGTACATATTTTCAACAGATTTCTGACAACTATTTTGTTGATAATCCGTTGGACAATTACCGACAGATTTTTGAATATCTATCAAAATTCTGCTGAAAAATATGTACGTTAATATACCTGTTTGAATTTTGAAAATTCCGATAAAAAAATTTTGTCGGAAATCCGTTGGATTACCATTAGAATTTTTTTTTCCTATTACCCTCAGAAATTTTTTCAGTTTTCTGGTAACTATTTTGTAGTGAATTTTATAGCGGAGAAAATGCGAGAGGTAATTTCAAAGTTTAAAGTGTTAGTAAAAATACTTTGAAGTTTTAATGTGATAGTGTAATACCTTTTAAAGTGCTAGCATCAGACACTTTTAAAGTTAAAAATACTATTTTTCCGGTTTTAAACAATGCCATATTAAATTAAACAATAGCAAAAAAACAATATATAAAAGAAATGTGATTAAGGAATGAGAAAGTAACTGTAGATCCATAGATAATTTTTTAATTATTTTATGTTTCATAGTTATTGTTTACAATTACCGTAGTAAATATAATCCTAATTAGAAAAAATATTAAATATAAATATTTTTTGCATGAATAATCAAAAATATTTATAGCACAAATGGCTAAAATATTTATGTTTCATTGGTTTAATATTGCTTAATTATTTTATTCTTCCCCAAATCTTGGTATTTTCTCCAACTTTCCTGTTGTAGAACGTTTATTTTCCTCTTCTTAATAAAATTTCTCCAAGATCGATTTTTGCATCTATTTTTTTCTATTAACAGAGTAGCTAGATTCATTCTTCTTTTTTTTATTCTGTTTTTTTTAATAGATTGTCTTCTATGTAGCTTCTAGTTAGTTTTTTTTCAAAAACAAAATTCTGTTACCTTCAAAATTATACAGATTTAAAAGTATGAAAATAAAAAGATATTTTATATTTGAAACTAATGATATAATATTTTATAGTTTTTCAAAGTTATTGCATAAATTATAAAGTATAAAAATATATAAGGTCGTAACATTTGTATGCCAAAGAAGAAATGAAATATATTATGAAATATTCATAAATACTATTATGCTCCGGATAGAATTATTTTCTAGATCCATTTTTTTAAAATATGTATTTTTAAGTTTATATAAAATTAGATGTTCTAGGGATGATTGGTTGGACTGTTAGAAAATTTTATACCTTTAAAAAAAGTTTACAATACTTGTTTACCAATAAGAATTTTAAGACTTTTTAAGTATTTACGTGGGTTACATTTAACGGTACAACTTTAACGTCATATGTTTTTGTTTTTGTTTTTCTAAAACAGTTATTTTGGAATTTTACAAGCTACACATTTTTTTCTCACAACAAAAGTATTAAACTTACAGAAAAAAAATCTAGAAACTAAATTCTTCCTAAAATAATTTATAGTTACACCCTCGCCAATCATTCTGTTTTATATTTTACACACACAATATAATTTTATTCCTAATACCTAATATGTCTAAATTTCATCATTATTTAATATTATTTCATTTATTTTTATTATATATAATATAGACTAATTACAAATAGTGAAACTAAAATATTATATATAAGATACAAAATGTTTTTCTGCAGTTATTTCTTCAACATCTGAGTTTATTAAATATAATAATAATATATCTTATCAACGACAAATTTTAATTTCGGTGCTGATAATCATATCTTATTTTCTCCATAATACTAACAATAATTTATTTAACATTTAGAAAATTTTGAAATATTATTATTATGTTTTGTAGTATTAAAGATTCCTTTAGCTGTTTTTTTAGTGCTAGATTTGTTATTGGAAGACAAGTTAGATCGAAGTATTCTTTCCGTGCAAAACCAGAGCCGTTATTTTAGGGATGTGTTCTTTGTCGTAACGTTAATGTTCTCAAACTCCCCTTACCTTTTGCTTATGGAGTTATGATGTTCCAGGGCAGTATTGGAGAATTTCATGTAAATACTTCAAAGAAGGAATAATGTTATCGATTCAGTCAATCATTGGTTTTGATTTCGAATGCCTTCCTACTAAATAAAAGATACCATAGGTAATTGATGTGTTATGCTTTTAGCGTGCTAACCCTTTTGTTTAATCAATTGTTTTGAATCTTTGTTTTTATTGGGTCCGTCTTAGTGTTGTTTTGTCGCCTTTTGAGTCATGTTTGAGTTTCAGGGCCACATGCTTGAGATTGGTGCTTGGAACTGCAGATTGGATCAAAAAAAGCGAAAAAATAAGATACTTTGAACTGATGCTGTTTGATCCTTGCCAAAAATCTGCTGCAGTCAACTTTTCTATTTTTATTTGTTTCCTTTATTTTCTATTTATTTCGGAAGAGAGATAAATACCATAAAAACCAAAACACACATATCAAGTTTTTTTTTCTTCTTTTGATTGTTGAAGGCTGAGACTTGTAAGCAACTTCAGGGCTTTAGCAATCCATCTTCTTGATAATTTGGAGAAGATTTCTAATCGCTTTCCCTTTCTTTTATTGCAATCTAATCATGTTTTCTTCAACTTCTTTTGTTGTTTCTTCCGCAATGTGTGAGTAGTCTTTTAATTGGGTTTTAGGATTCTAAGTAGGAGACTCATTGATTTCATGATTCAACTGTTGATTTAAATTCTCTATCTGTTAGTTTTTTGATTCACATGTTCTTAATGCTCAAATTGGCATCAAAAGTGTTCGATGGAATTCATGAACAAATGTGAATTGAGCAATGTGCTTCTAACCAATGAAAGTTGATGTTAGGAAGTACTGTGAACTTAGTGAACATGTTCGGTAATGCTATTTTGACTAGGAGATTACAAATGAGAGTTTAATAATTGAGTAGTCAAATTTAGTGATTGATACCTTGAGAGAGGATTAATCTAATCTTGTGTTCATGTTTAAGAACAGTACTTTATTGTTGACTTTTGATTTCTCTTGTTTTATTTACCATTGATCTCTGAATTACCCTTTGACCCATTGTTTTTAATCTTATAATCTACAATTGTCGATTTTATTTCTTAGTTTTATTATGTAAATCTGAAAAACCAAAACCAATTCAATCATTCTAGCTTCAAACTGCTCTTGGAAGTTTATAGTGTGATAATTTGTTTCTTGTAGATTCGATCCCGCATCAGTTCACCATGCACTTGCGGTTTAAGTTTATCAGGTTAAAACTCGAGCTATTAGTAATCACATGTTTTAACAAAGGCAAAAAAGGTGTTCAGACAGTTGAAAAAGATACATAGTTACAAAATGTTGGTCATAAAGAGTTTTTCTAAAAAGAACAACAGATCCACTATAATTATTAACAAATGTTTCAGAGAAAATTTATAGAAAACAGCTACTACTGAAAGAAACGAAGAAGCTAAGTAAGAGAAATAACTGTTTCTAAATATAAATATAAGATACAATCATCTTAGGACTATCAATCTAACAATATGTTTCAACCATCTATTTCTTTTTTAAACGTTTATTTCTTTATTATCACTTCGAACAAGATTTTACAACATTACAGAGATATCTTCCATATACATACATTTTAATCAAGGGGGCTCGAAACAATACAATATAAGAAGTGAATTTAACGATGTTATTTTCCTTCTTCATACTCGAATTAAAGCTATTGCGAATTTTGGTTATTATCCAACTATGAAAAACCATATTAACTTCACAATTTTTAAAACACTAATATATGAGAACTTCAAACTCCACATCTAATGCT
The DNA here is from genome assembly GCA_028015245.1 of Cardamine occulta. Lineage (NCBI taxonomy): Eukaryota > Viridiplantae > Streptophyta > Magnoliopsida > Brassicales > Brassicaceae > Cardamine > Cardamine occulta. The sequence goes on from CM051381.1 coordinate 9,441,422, forward strand.
TCTCTATAAGAACTTGTTTTATTCGCCTAGGCTTTGAAAACCTAACAAAGAAACCGGCAGAACCACCACATATGATATTTCGCCGGAATTAAGCCCTACCAAAGAGAGACATAAATAACTGACAACAATTAAAAACCAAAGTAGAAATTACGACCTCATGCTCCATTATATCTCGTATTCAATACCCATATTAAATCGGATTTCTAAATCTGATGATCAAACACTAATATATCATTTTGGAATGTTACATTCATACAGGAGATAACATATACGTTGTGGGGATCAAACACATCGATGTAATGACAAATCAACTGCAAAAGACATTATAGTTGATATGCTTCCAAGTTCAAACAATCACCACCATAAAACGGAATCAATAACTCCCGCAGAAGAAAACAGATCTGTCGCTTTTGAAAAAATACATCACCAATAGATATTATGGAACTTATGTTTCCTTTAGAACAAATGAATCAACGTTTTACTATTATTGAACATCGTCCGAGACTAGAAAAGTCATTATCAAATACGGAGAGAACCGTCTCAAAAGAAATAGGCATAATCGCCTTATCGAAATCCTCTAACCACTCTCAATAACAGAAACACAAATCACCAACAACGATTAGTAAGGATTGCACGAAGAACACTTTTATTATATTAATTGAAAAAGATTAAAATTAGAAAAAATAAGAGCCGCCGGCGAGTGTTTGTGATTGTAACAAAAATATAGAAGAAAGAAACCAAGGAAGATGGTGACATTTGTTTTGAGAGAGGAAAGTAATTTCTCGTACGGCATGCAGTCTGTGAATGGACGAACCAACTTCTTTTTGTTTAATTTCAATCATATATTATGTTTTTCTTTTTACTTATACTATTAATAAAAAAAAAAAATTTAGGGCTTACAAATAAAACTGGAGTTAACGAACATACATAAGGAGTAATATACTTTAGGGTATCTATATTGGTTTATGGTCAGTTTGCGACCATGAATAGGCAACATACCAAACCGGTTTAGTTAATCGGTAGTTACACGAAGTTAACTCCTGTAACTTTTGGAAAAATCCATTCGTGTCTTTTTGAAAAGGCACTTGCTTTTATCTATAAAAAAAAAAAACACAGAGACACATGCATGAGAGATGAAACATAACTATTGATACAAAGAGACAATCATGAAAAGAAGTTTAGAGAGAGAAACATTTTTAGGGAGAGAAAGCTTCAAGAAATCAGCCGAAAAGGCACTTGAACGGTAGGTAATTCGTTGATTTCTATTTGTGATATCAACCCCGGTCTCTGTGTCCAACATCCAGTCAG